>APFE031515881.1:141007-290583 GCA_000404065.3 Pinus taeda
ATTTGGCTTTTTATAGTTTGTGAATATGGTCTTATGGAAATCTTATTATTAGACGAGCATAGAGGTCCTATCATAATTTCTATTATTCCTTGGTTTGTGAATATGAGCAATTTTATGTTTATTTGTATTACAAACATCTTATTATTTTGAACATCATTCATTCATTAATAGTGTAAAATCTATTATATGTGGTTAAGTTCGCACAAAAACCTAAGTGACCTCTACCCCTTACAAATATCATGTAAAAATAAAAATATACCTCTCACATACCATTAACAAATCTTTTTAAATTATATAAGTGATTTTAAATAATCATTTTAAATTATATATGTAATTTTAAATAATATATTTTTATTAATATATTAATCATTAACCAATTTTATAAATAGGAATATAAAACGATTATACTCATTAACAATACTTTTATCACCTTCCTATAAACAATTGTATCATAAATGCCCATCCTACACCTTGATGTTAATTAATAGAAGTAATGAGCACATTAATAGAGGCAAGGGTAATAACATGTTCAATTTGATAACCAATCAAATTGAATTATAAATAAATTAAATTATTTAAAAAAATTATATATTTCAATGTGCAATGTTATACTATAGAATTTTTTACAATTTTTTTTTGTCAAACCCAAACTAATATGGGTTTGACTAAAAACCCATTGCAATATCCATTGCCTTGTGGCAGGGATAATAACAATGACATGTGAAAGGATCCATGGGGCATTTTAATTGGTGTTCGCTTTGATAATAAGATATTATGTTTCATGAGATTCCAAATTCAACAATAACATGCTACAGAAAGTTCATCCACTATAACAATGCTAAAGAAAGTTCACCCACTATAACAATGACATTATAAGCAAACTTCTTGTTCATGAAAATAAAATTTGCCACTTGAATCTACGGTTGGGTATCTTCTCAATATAAAAATAAATAAATAATTATATAGATTAGCATATTTTTGAGAATGATAAGAGGAACATATTTTTCAATATATATATATATGAATAGTTAATAGACTCTATATATATAATTTTTTCAAACGGGGTGGCTTAAGCCCCTGAAGAATCATTTATTAGGCCAATAAATTATGTTACATATATATACATCACATCATTCGATATCAATTATCAAATACAACATATACGCTGCATAGCAGCATTGGAAATCGGGATCGAACCTGGACGAGGAGCATGTAAGCCGTCAACCCCACCTTTGTATCATGCACTCGCGTGCTCCATATATATTTAATAGACTCCATATATTGAATGGGTTTCAAATATTTCTTATTCCTTCATACACAAATGGTAGTCATATCCATAGTCATAATCAAAAGGAGCTTTGGATATTTAATCTGAAATGGGCATATGGTGGAAGGATGTGATGGTAAAGGATGAGAGATGCCCGTTCCAGGTCAACCTAAAAATAAGGCAGTGGCAAGAACTGATAGATGATGATATATAAAAGAAATTCTAAAGAACCATTGGAATAATAGGAATTCAAAGATTATTATGATATCTAAAAGCATTAACATGCAGGTTTTTATTAACCTTAAAATAGCCAAACTCGCCATTATATTGTTTTTTTTTTAACTTAATAGTGGCATTATTCAAAAAAAACTTTAATATGGAATGCAATTCCACCCTATAAATGTCATTACGATAAAACTTTAACCACATTACATAAATAACCATGACATGTTAAAGAGATTCCATCCGATATGACATCGACAAAATTGATATCACATGAAAACTTCATGTCCATAGAGATACAATTGTCACTTAAATCTATACATTCATTCATATGCAAAAGGCAATCATGCATCTTGTCATAATCAAAAGAAACTTTGGGTTGGCTAATCGTTAATGGGCATATGGTAAGATGATATGATGGTGGAGGGTGGGAGATACCTATTCCAGGTTGACAACAATTAGTCTTTAATTAAGGTCTTTTAATAGTACACTACAAATCCCAAAAATAGGACATGCTACAAGAACCGGTATGTGATGATATATATGATGATATATAAAGAGAATTTATGAAAGACCATTGAAATAGTAGGAAATAATGGATCATTATGATGTCTCAAGACATCTTGGTTTATTATAGGTACAACATAATTCAAGGAAAGTGAGCACTATATTGTATCAAATAGACAATAATGGGTTGGAAATCTTGACTTGTATATGGGTGGGAGTTGCATTTTATTTTTTATATATAATAAAAATAAATAGAGTATCTCGACCCACATGAGTGTGAAAGCCCTAACATACATGTGTTTCCTTGTGTTGTGAGGATCCTAATGAAGACATATTTATATATTTAAAGACATTCTACTTATACTACTCTTAGCGTCCCAACTAGGTATAACATTTGGTTTTTCTATCTACTTTATTAGGTATTTGATTTTTGCATGACAATTAATTGAGAGTTGCATAAATTTTGTAGTTTGTAAATATGTTGGATTTATCGCTCACTATGGAACCCCACTTAGACAATATTGTGAGTAAATCTAAGCGAGATGTCATAGGGAAACACTTCATAGGAAATCACCTAAACGATGAGGTGAGTAACACCATTAGAGATGTGAAAGGACAAGGTGTTGTGGGTGATCACCTAGATAATTAGTTGAGAAAAGTCAAGAGGGATGTGAGAAGACAAGATCTCATGGTTATTTAAGTGTAATCAAACTTCATCTTAACTTCATTTATTTTTTCATTCTCTTAAAGTGGTTTAGTTCCTTTGATAAACTTGGTATCCTCTTCTTATCTTTGTTATATTCATTTCTTCAAACAATTATCATGTGCATAAATCATGAAGATTATAAAAGACAATGGACATAAAATATAAGCTCCAAGCCAGGGAAAAACCCCTCCATGGGGAAAACCCATAAAGAATATCTTCTCTTCTTATAGAATCGGATCAAATGAGAAAGCCGAGACCTAAATACCAAAGTCAAGACCTCCTCCAAGCACCAAGTCAACCCTCTAACTAATCTCCTTTAAACAAGACAAAGTCTACCAAAGTTAACCTCTTCAAAGTTTGCTCCAATCAAAGTTTCGGCCCTCAATTCAGGTCTACAATAATTCTCTGTCCTGCAACTTACACAAAAACCATAGACTTTTGCACATGTAGGCAAAATTAAGTCATATTTCATATCTTCTTCCTTCGCTTGGTATTTCTTCTTGTTTCATAGTCCTTCACTCTTCTTTCTTCCTTCTTGTTATTGCAGATCGAACTTGTGAAGTGTGTCCAAATGATTCAAGCTCTCTTCCTTTATATAGCCTTCTCATGAGGTCGAGTATGCCTCTCCTAAGCTGAATTTTCACTGGCAGGGCTGACTTGGTCTTGGAGGTTAATTTGACTTTATAGACTCAAAACTAAATTATTTTACATGTTACAACTTACCCAAATGGGTCTTATACAAATAATAATGACTCTCTTGACTCATGACAAATATTATTTTGACTTGATGAACCCTAGGAGCATGAAATACATAATTGACCTAGTTGACCATTCAAATGGAGCATGAAACACATGCTAGAAAATAATATTTGTCTTTTGTTTTCTGCTTTTTACATAAGATATACATAATGACATGAGTACAATGACAATTATGAAGACCAAAACTCGTTACATTTTCCAACACTCCCTCTTAACGAGGGAGGTATTCATAATTATACAATTAGTACAAGGATTCTTTCAAATTGGAATATTCTTATAAGAAGAGTCAGCTTGATAAGCCATCTTTAAGCAGCAATATCATAAACAACATTGTCAACATGGTAAGGCCTTAACTAACAAGCTCTTCTTATATCAGAGCATGATGCTTAGAGGCTTTACGTGAGATCCCACACTACCTTTTAAGGCACATACCCCATATGGATTTTCAATATGTATGTTCTTTTAGGACTCTTATTTTCTTGGATTTCCAATCCTCAAAGAATATTGATCCTCTTTGACCACTCTTGTCTTGGATACTTGTCCAATCCTCAAAGAGTGTCAGTTGATTTCCTATTTTGGATTCTCTATCCTCAAGTAAATCTCATATGCTTATCCAATCTTCCATTATCCTTCCTAGTGCCTTCATTTATACTTACAACTATTAGTCCTAGTCTAGTGCATGACACATGGAGAATACGATGTCTTTAACATCGTTCCCTCTCAAATGGAGAGGAGATATTCCTTCCCTCTGAATAAGGGAATAGATCCTTTATCCTTCTCAAACATTTAAGGGGACTTCTTACTCCCTCTCAAACATAAAGGATATTCCTAACTTCCTTGAATTGGGAAGTCATAACCACGTGTCTTTATCAACTATTGTTTTGCGCAGAGATCTTCAAGTAGTAGTTGCATGGCTCCTCCTTTCCTTTGCATCTCATGATATTGAGCTTTTATCTTTATGGATGTAATGGAGCTAAATATTTTCTTTAATTTTTACAGGGTTCAGGTCATCAACCTTTCATATCACTTTCTTCTAGTCATCATCAATAAATGAATTATATTGAGCCAATCAGAATAAAGCTTAGTCATAACTTCCTCTAATTATGAAAGTGATCTTCATTATCATCCTAACATGAACACCGTGTTATCTTTTTGTACTGCTACCTTTCAATCCCAAGATGATGTAGTATTGATCACATAATCCTCCAAGGATTACCAATGTTATCCACTCAATCCATGTATTCATCAAATTGAGTTCAAAATAAATAGCTATAGGTTGACTAGCCTCAACTGCCATGATGCATTTCTGCAACATTTTCTAGATAGAAAAACCATATATTGACTAGATAACCAATACCAAAACATAAATAACGTAATTACCTCTTCATAATGGCCTTTTGTCAAGATATTAGATTCTTCTTACTTTTTTCTTTGATATCAACATCCTTCTGCATGGTCTATCCCCATTCTATACAAGAATCCATCTCCATGCTTTCGATTTTAATAAAAAATGTCCATAGAATGAACTAATCAACAAGCTATCTTATTTTTTTTGGAGTTGTCTTTGTCAACTCTATTTCTTTCTTCAGGAGACCATATTTTATGTTGATCCATATCATCATGTCTTAAGTTGTGCCATCTTATGGAAGAGTTTTGATCTTTAGCCATTCCAAAGAATACTAAACATATTTTTCCAAGCATCGAGTAATCATATGAAAGACTTTCGAGCACATTCTTATGACCAACTCTTCTTGCAAGATTATTGTGACATGAATTCTACCTTCTAGAGAAGAGTTACTAAAGGCACACATACCTTATACAACCATATAACCATCCTTTCTTTGAATGAGATTGCTTATTATTCTTATTGAAGATGAGATTCCTTTAAGAGGAGAAATACTTCAATTCTCCCTCTCAAATCGTAACTTGACCATCATCATTCCTTCATCCTTCAAGATAGTTGTTTCCATACTAAATGAAACATATATCATTCATGTCATAATGCATCTTTCAAATATTAAATAACCTTCCCTAAATTATGGTTCTTATTGGAGGATCTTAATGATCCTTTCTGCAAGATGACTACCTCTAACATTATGTTAGAGAATACTTGGATGAGATGTGATGTGTAAGATTATCTAAGTCTTCTCATTCTTGTTATCTAGATGACTTCTTTCCAAATCAATTTGATCATGTATACTTTAATTCTTCTACTATCATATGCTTCCTTTTATGATGCCATGCTTCCTTACAAAAATCAAGACTCTTCTAGAGAATGCAACAATGACATGAGTACGATGACAATTATGAAGACCGAATCTAGTTACATTTTCCAACACCTTGAATATTTGTTGATGGAGTGTCTGGGGAAATCATGCTTATGACCCTACATTATATAAATCCATCACCTAAAACAAGATTTATAATATGTAAGGGGGCGAAAATACCTAAAACTAAGAAAAAACAAGTATTTCATAGAGGATTAATATACTAGATGAGACTTTAGGTAACCAAACCTGAGAAGCAGCTTGCATCATCAGATGAGAATCCAATAGAAGATGCTAGCCCCATGCCATGGTCTAGGCAACCATGGTCCATTAGGAAAACCATGAAAGAAAAAACAAATAAAACGTTAACACACAATTGGAAGTTGCTTTTGATATAAATGTAAATCTAGTCAATATGTTTTATGTGTACAATTTTTTTGGGAACTATGATCTATTCGACATATGTAAATACTCATTTTATTTAATAAAAATATGTTGTTTTTTTCTTCTTGAAAAAATACAACTCTTAGATTGTATGTTTACAATAGGTTTTTAGAAGTCTCAGATGTCCTTCCATGTTCTCTCTTGCTAAATTCTCTCCGGGTTTTTTGTTGTTGTGTATCGACACAAACTTAATATCAAACTATTAGTTTGTGCAAAAAAAATCTTCACATATATCATATGAGAACAAAAACGATGTGAACAATTTTATGTTCATAACAAAAACATTTCCAAAACAAGTTCTACATAGTAGCTTAGTCCCTGCCGCTTAGTTTAAATATAACTAAATTAAAATAAAATAAAAAAATATAATATTCCATGAATAGTTTCTATGAAAAATGTAGTTATTATTTCTCAGATCCACAATCGTATCCATACAAACAAGCAATGGAACTTTTCAAATACATAGAAGAAATTACACGATACAAAAAACGATTTGACTAGGACAGGGATACTAGTTACTAGTAAGTAAAAATTGTGTTCAGTAGTTCTAAAGATGTTCAATCTATGAGTTGATTAATTTCTACTCGTCACTTTAAATTTCTCATTGGATATGGAAATTTGGTGGTAGTACCAAATTAATAATGAATTTTGAATATGTATTATTTAAAGAGAAATGAACCTGTTGGAGGGGCTATTCGACTTAGTAAACTAGCTTAATTGAGTCTGGAATCCGCATTGTAAATTTGGTCGATTATCTAGCCAGTAGCAGAGTCTAATTTGAATAGGTTAAGTCAATCGACTATCCTAGTTGAGTCGGGAATCTGCATTGTAAAGTATGTCGATTCTCTAGTCATTCGAGAGTCTACGTCAAATAAGTTAAGTAAGTCGACTATCCTAGTCATGTCGAGAATCTACATTGTAAATTCAGATGATTCCCTAGCCAGTCGAGATTCTAATTTAGATAGGTTAAGTTGGTTCTAACAGTTAAACTGTTGTAACTGTCTCAACTGAGTATATATATGTTAATGGATGTATTAATGTACTAGTTCTGATTGGATTCTAAGGAGATCAATATAATATTATGCTTTGTTGGTTCTCTGATACTTTGTGTCTCTTCCTTTATTCTTATGTTGCATATGTTCATGTTATTTCTTCTGTCCTTTCTACTAATAATCAATGCACACTATCTGCTATACTACAAGCCTAACGTACAAAAAAAGATAGAGGGGATGTTAGTAGCTAGTATCATATACCCTATTGACAAGTCAGAATGGGAAATTCCAATGGATGTGCAATCGAAAAAGCACGACCCCACCAAATTGATAATATGTGTTAATTTATGTGGGCTTAACAAATTGATGATAACTGATCCATTCCCACATCCTTTTTCCAACGAAACAATAAACAAAGTAGACAAACTTGACTTGAATAGGAGAATTAATGAGGAGAGAGAACACACCTGATTATGTCATGGGAATAATAATAAACAACATGAAAGTAGAGAAATCAAGTGGAAAGGTCTAATCAACACATGCAACACAATCCTAGGGTTACATCATAGTCAGAACATTGTCATCCATCAATTCAAATTATAACAAAATCAACTGCCAAATTTTCAGAAGCAAGGAAACCACGTGGTTTGCATGAACCAAATGGCATGGGAAAATTAAACTAGCATGCGACAAGACATTTGAGGAAGGTGGCAATGAATAGAAATTATAACACAATTAATTTGATTTCTATCAACTTGAGTGAACCGTCATACTTTTCAATTACTATTACGAAAGTTTCCCTCAATATAAATTTTTATCTTCTAGAAATCCTAGAGTTGCCAAGTCATGTTATTCAAAGATTTTTCTTCTAGACCCATCACATAAATCATTTAAATTGTCGAAATGTTTCAAACTAACTAATGTCCTATTGTTTCATACTAGTTCAAATTGCTTGACTACCTAAGAATTGAAGAATTTCATAAATATTTCAAAATGTCTAAGAAACAAGTTTGATTCGAGGATAAAGAAGTTACAATGGAGCTAAGAACTAAAGCAAGATTCAACTTGAAATATGCAACAAAATTTGAGAGTCATCTCCATAAATTAAAACAAGAAAATATAGATGATCATTCTTGTGAGAAGCATAACGAAGCTTTTCAGAGTTGGAGTAAAATTGGTGATCAATGGATTCCAAAAACATCAATACTAAAAAAATATGGTATTTGACACATCCTTAAATCTCCTTTGATTACAGACATCCAAGGTATTAAACAAGAAGCTGAAAAATTCCTCGTTAGTCATTTCCATAATGGATTTCTCTGACTGTAAAAGCTAGTTCCAATTTTTGCGATTGTTGTATATAATATCACGGCTCTTCCTCACAAAGGAGAGAAAATACTGAAAACCACTAGTGATGCCAATTATCGGCTTGAGGAATATACCAAAGGAAAGTCTGCTAAGAATTCTAAAGCATTAATAATTAATCAAGTTGAAAATGCACTGACCAAATGAGCATGCATTATTGTTGCACTGTGTCTCACCCTTGTTGGGAGACCCTCTGACATGAATCTCTCTATGTTGGAAGCAATTGGATAGATGGTTAGGTTGGGTAAATTTTATAATTGGATAAAGCGAGTCGCTAACATGGTCGAAAATAACTGCTATGAATGCTAGAATTCCAGTAAGGCAATTTAGTTTCCCTCCTTATTGATGTGGTTAGCAATGAAAGAAATCTTACCAGTTGGGGAAACAAACTTTACCAAGAGGTCAATTCCTTTTGTAACAACCCTGTTGAAAATTCTATGCAATAAAAGTTAATAAAGGCAAAATAATAACCACGGTTGATGGGACACTTATTCCAACTTGAATGTTGGGAAAAATCCTAGTGATGGAGATCACTTGTGATAATTTAATGGCTAAGGAAATTGGCAAAGGCAAGGGCTAAGAATTTGGAAAGGAAAAATAGCATTTTGGCACATTTATTTATGAAAATAATGGAAATTAGGAGAAAAGGGAGGTGGAAGGTCACAAGTTGCATGTGAGGAGGAAAATGAAGAAATATAGGCCTCATTCATAAAAAGACTTCTAAGGATCAGTTGGTAACCTTTTATCAGTTTAGTTTTGGAGCTCTCTCATACTTGATACTTAGAGTTTTCTTGGAGCACTCTCGGAGGGTGTGGAATACTTAGATTTTTGGAGCAAGAAGGAAAAGGAAGAGAAGGAAAGCATAATAGGACATTGGGATCATCAACTACAATGGTATTTTCTTGCAGGTACCGAGTTGCATGTATTTTTTCCTCACTAGTTTTGGCATGCATGGAAATTGTATGTGGATTTTTGGTCATGATCTATCACTGGCATGGAGGATTGCTTAGATTGATAGTGGATTGCTTAGCCTTGCGATTTCTTGGATAGCCATGGAGTTTGTGGGTTTATTTCCTTGTTTTGTTTTGGTTGGTTCTCATGTTTCCTTAGCTTGGGTTGAGTTATTAGTTCCTGGAAGCCCTGTAACAACTTGGGTTGAGTTACTAGTCCTAGAAGACTTGGATGGACAAACACTCTGGAAGCCCTTGATGGGTTGAGCTACTAGTCCTAGAAGCCTTGGTTGGACAAATTCTCTAGAAGCCCTTGATGGGTTGGGTTACTAGTCTTTGAAGCCTTGGTTGGACAAACTTTCTGGAAGCTTGATGACGGTTGTGGGTTAAGCTACTAATCCTGGAAGCCTTGGTTGGAATATATGCTTTGGAAGCCATGGAAGGTTGTGATAGAGACCAATCTGATAATGGGTTTTTGAGGTCTGACCGTGAGGTGGAATCATTTTTTAATGGGTTGAGGTGGATGGTCTCTGGAAGCCCTAGATGGTTTTGGATTGATGTGTTATATGAGATCCCACATTCATGCTTGAAATATGGCATGAGGGTGAATGAATGAAGAGAGATTTAGCCAAAGCCATTCTACGGTTGGGTGGAATGTGGAAGTCCCATCCTGGATTTGGATTTTTCATCATCAATATGAGGTTATTTCTCCTTGTAAATCCATGAGTATTATACTGTCTTATATGTGCTTTATATGGTTGTGATTTCATGAGAATTTATGCTGCTATTATGATGATTATTTATATGTTTTATGATAGTACATATGTATGGATCTCATCATGTTTTTACTTGTAAATGAATGATCAATGTATCTGTGACCTAATGGATAAAATGTGAGTTGAAGTGATCAGGAGCTCAAAATTTGTCAAAATTCAAAGTGCCAGAATTTCGATAAGATTAGCTTAAGATCAAAGAGCTCGTCATCTTGAATCCAACGGTGTGAAGGAGACTCAAATCCGAGCTCGTATGCAGAAGTTAGAGCCAATCAAATTTGAGGTTTGACTTGCTCACATGGCAGGATTGGATGACATGGCAAAGGTCCCAGCAAATGGGAAAATGCCAAGTGGAAGGTCACCATTGGCCCCCGCGTATCACATATCAGAGAAAAAGGAAGGTCAACATTAGAAATCAGCCCCTGAGAAGGAAGGATTGCGATGCGATAAGGCAATCGCAAATCACGATTGCAATCAACAAAGGCGAAGGCGTTGCAGAATTGACCCCTGGTAGGATGGGTTGCAATGCGATATCGCAATCACATATCAAAGGAGTTAATAATTGGACCCCAGCTCAAGCACAATTGTGATGTGATTATCGCATATCGTAATCGCAGAAAGTCCTGCATTACATTACCGCCGGTTCTCCGCCGATGCGAAATGCGATAGGATATCCCAGATGCAATGCGACTTTAGATTCTAGTTTATAAACCTGGTGGGTCCGCTGCTATTGTATTGTATGGACTTTGATATCCACTAAGGGAAAGTGTCGATTGTGATAGGACTGTTGAACGCAATATGTTATATGTTTTGTTTCATAATCTTGACAGATCTATGTATTGCAGAGTGCCTATTGTTTGGGGTTGGGGTTATCTGTTGATTGCGATAAACGATAAGTCCCGGATGTGATATGTTTCAAAGTTGTAGTTTATAACTTGTCAGGTCAGCTAGATTGAAGATTGTAGTTTCTAAAGGAGCGTTGACATCTCTATCTCCACCAATAACCAATTTTGATTGCGATATCCAACAGTGATGCCGAACCGTAGCCTTAATCGCCAGACCACCACTTCACATGTGACCACTCAGCCCTTAACCATGAGATAGGTGGGAAAGTTGGCAGGACCACTAATTTCGGTGGAATTGTCTGTTTAACTGTGAATAATGAATTTAACTGGAAGTAAGCCATATTTTGAGGAAAAAATTGTGGAAAGACTGATAGAAGTCACAATTAAGACAATTTTTGACCAAATGGGATGCAAAAGAGGCTAGATAACCATTTTTGGGCATTGTAAACTCATTGTAACAAGTTTTAGGATCAAAGGAGCACTTCTAGATAGGATTTTTGCAAAGTGAAGCCTATGGGTGCCTTGGTCAACCAGAGTGTTGATTCAGTTTATGGAGGAGTATGAAGGTGGATATGACCTTGCATGGGTCTTCTAGCCTCCAGGTACTTTCTGAAGCAGTCATTACAACAATGTTGTAGCTTTATTTCTTCTTTGCTCTATATTTGTATGGAGAAAGAGAATTGTTTAAGTAGTTCAAGTGGATTGTACTTGTTTATGCTCTTGGTAGTTGGAGTATGGGGTATTGGTGTAAGATGCCTGTGTTTGCTGAATATTTACATGCTTAACTGTAGGTTAACATGTGTATGGAGTGAGAAATTTTGTAGGAAGTTGTTTCTTTGAAGGGGAAGCTAGCCATTCCATTTCAGTCACTTATGTACTCTTCTTTTCTTGATATTGAGCATAATGAGAAGGTGTCATGCCTTTAGAGCTAATCGAAGGAGATGTAGCCCAGGAGGGGTGAAATCCTTTATCAATGGCTGGTGTATTACTATTTGATGCAGGCTTCCATTCAATGTTTTAGTTTCATGTTTTAAGTTTTCTTCATGAAACTAGCTTAAGTAAAAACACATAAAATTCATGCTTTTACTTGTTATTTTGGAGACAAACCTCAAGCACATTTTTATATTCTGATGAGCGGAATTAGCACAACATTACTAATCTGCCCCAATTCAGATAAGGTTGGTATTAGAGCTATGGTTTTCTTTGTGAAAGGAGGAATTGACTATTGTTTGCGAGTGAATGTGTTTTGGAAAGGAGAGAAATATTGTTACAATCTCTACCACCAAGTTCTACCTCAAATTGTCGTAGAAGCTTCAAGAAAAGCATGTCCCAAGGAGGAGAGCCTACAAGAATGTCAGAGGATGTGAAGGATTGTAGAAAGGATTTCTTAGACATCGCAGAAATGGTGAAAGTCATCTATGAAGAGAGGAATACCAAATTGCAAGGTGAAATCTCTAGACCTCCAAGAGGAGAATGTTCTCCAAGGGAAGAAGGTAACAAGAATGGTGATAAACCACCATATTCTCCAGAATCTTCATGTTTTTATACAACTATTATGTAATATGCTAGTGTAGAAAGTCCTTCAGAGAAGGTAGATGGAAAATTTTGTACCTTTTTTTATACATCAAGTGGAAGATGAGGTTCTATCAACACCCAAATTCGAGGAGCTAAAAGAAGAGAACCAAAGAGTCCAAGAGGACACATCTCGAATCAAAATGGAATTCGAAAACATCTTCGTGTGTCAATAAAAAGATGAAGAAAATGGTAAGAATTTACATGCTTCTTACTTATGTGAAAGTATTGATGTAATTCATTTGCAGCCTTTCAAAAACATAGTAAAGGCATTGGATCCAATCCCTTGACCAAGATCAGTTACAAGGGGGGAGGCCTTGGCATAAACCAACAAGGCATTAAAAATCCAGTTGCAGCCAAGGAAAGGCCTAAATACAAAGACTTAGGCTATGTCGTAAAAGAAGAATGGTCTTCTAGTGATAGTTCATGGATATCGTGTTCCTTTTGCCGTAAGAAAGTACACGAGGAGGCAAGATGTTGGGAGTTGCATCCATAAATGTTTCTCGCTTGGTTCCTCAAGCATAAGGAGGACTTAAAATGCAAAAAGTATCCAAAGAGAGATGTAAAAGTTGAAGAAGAAGGAAATTTGAGTTCTTCTTGCCACACAAGTTCCTCACGCATGCAATGTAAGCCAAAGGACAACAAAGAGATGATCCAGGAGGATCCATCGATCCAATTGTATAGATGTTCAAAGTGTCATCATTAGTGTTTATGGGTGTCATTCAATGTTGTCGCCGCTTCAGTTCAGTTTCGATAGTGTTGGTTATGATCAGGTTGTTCAGGTAATGTTCGTAGTTATGGTTTTATGGCATTCAGCAGAGATGGTTTAGCGCCTAGTTGTCAAATTGAGTTCATCAATAGTTCCCTAGGGTTTGGTCGACGACACGTGTTTTGTCATTCGACTTTGCAGGTTTGGTGTGTCGACATCAATGTCATTAGTGGGATAGATTCATCATCCGATTTGTCGTTGCAAAGACAGCTAGAGTCGATGATGTGCGTGGGTTGTTGTCGTGGAAGAGGATCGATATCATCGTGTGTCGACGATCGGCAAGGGTTTATTGTCGTCATGTGACAAAGTCACGAATTTTGCATTGTGACAATGGTTTACACATGGGTTTTTAAAATAAATCCTAAATCTATGTATTAATCCTATGCTACCCTAAGCCTAAGTTCTACAACACCTAATCTATAAATCCTATGCTAAAATCCTAACCATGTTCTTCAAATCCTAAACACCATTCCCTAAGCTACATCCATGTATTAATACCACTAATCTAATCCTAATCTATTACCATTACCGAATCTCTAAATCGAATACATCAAAATTTATGTATTAAACACATTACAACTCTAATATAGCTCTCAGCCTTTGTATATGTGTTAAAAATATTACAAACAAATTATAAACACTGTCCAAACTACGGGGTTGCCTAAACCGCATCGGGGAAGCATGTTACCATTGCAGGAAAGACTGCTGGGTTTAGCAGTTAAACTGCAGTTAGTTGACCACAACCTAATAGTGATGGAAGCTAAAAGGCATGTGAATAGAGGATAAGTAGCCAACCGTGCAGTTCAAGGTTTGTTCCGCAATTTCGGTGGATGGTTATGGTTAGGCGGTGGCAGTGCTATGTGAGCGCTGGGATAACCGCCACCTCCAAATGCTACGGTAAATGGTTAGCGGAACCGCTGGGACCCAAAACCGTCGGGATCAACAGGTATTCACATGTGATATAACTATTCCCACCCGGTTAGCCAACTGCTAACGTCATTCGGGTTATTTTAATGGTTTTGTTTGGGTTTTTAATTAAAAAATTGGTTTTTAATTTCATTCTAGACCATGACTAAGCGTAAAGGTGTCAAACTCAACCTATTCAACCCTAAAAGACAACCTATTCATTCCTAAATCATTCAGAGTTGGTTATGATGCATTTGCAGGCGTTTTTAAGGCAAATTATTCATTGAAGACAAAGAGGAGTGGATTTTGAGCTTTCATGTGCAGGATCTGGAGGTTAGAGGTGGATTTTGTTTTCTGAGTTTCAGGAGCATCGGGAGTTGGATTTGGAAACCGTAAGCGGTGTTGGAAATTTGGTTCAAAGAGCTATCTAATGACAGTGACCAGAAGTGCCTGTGTGCACATTCAGTCTAGTATTTTCACTGTGTAATCCACTTCTTCTTCTCATTCCTAATAAAACGGTTGTCCATCTTGAAAGCGAAGCTAAAGACGTAGTCCATTAGGGACGAACTCCATAATCAATATTGTTGTCTGGTATGTCTATGTTTTTGCTGTTTGTACTTCTGTTTTCCATCTTTCTTATGGTTTATCAGCCGTCGTAAAGTGTTTTGCTTCATCAATCTTCCTCGTTTTCCGTGCTTTCAGTTATCGTTCAAACTCACTAATGGCTAATCAATTTTATATCAGTTTTAGTATATGATCATATCAGATCATATAATTTGGCATCAGAGCAAGTTTCGTTTGTAGATTTTTCCATTGAACGTTAACTAGGTCTAAGTTGCAAGGAGGAGAAGGAATCCTTGAGTAGATCAATCCAGAGATTGGAAAGCAACCAGTCGTTTAGAAATCAACCATGTCAGGACCTGATGCAAGTAAAAAAAACTGAGAGTAAGATGGGTGAGGAATAGTTTCAACAAGCGTTCTTAACCATGTAATAGATGTTGGGATAATTGTATGAAGATAAGAAGGCGAGAGATGTAGCTTCTTATTCAAAGGCATCAAAGAAGGATAAAGGTAAAGGAAAGAATGATAAACCTCCTTCACCTCCATCATCTCCATCATCCTCTTCTTCTTCTTCTTCTTCTTCCAGTGTAGAATCTGAAACGGGAAAGAAACCTAAGAAATCATCTCTTTTGAAACTTGATGTTAAATTTGAGTTACATGTTTATGATGGTGAAATGAATCTTGAAAAGTTAGATAACTGGATAAAGTAGTAAGAAGTGTATTGTTGTATTCAAAACATTTCCAAATATAAAACTAAAATTCATTTAGCTACGCTTAGAATGGGGGGAACAACTTTAATCTGGTGGGAAAGCAAAACCCAGTTAGATGTTAAGCATACAGGAAAAGTTATCTCTTCATGGTCTAAGTTTTTGAAAGATCTTAGGAAATAGTTCTATCCTTTAGGATACATGCAACAAGCTGTAATTTTGGTAGCATTTGATGCAAGGTAAAGGGCAGAGTGTTCAGGAGTTTACTCAAGAGTTCAGGAAGAAAGCATTGGCGCTTGGTATTTCATTGGATAGATGTGAAATTTGTTAAAATACATCGGCACTTTACATTCATATTTGCAACATAATTTATTAATGTTTAATCTTGATGATTTTGACTAGGTGTGTGTTCAGACCATACATATTGAATCAGGTGGCAGATCATTCAAGTTGTCATTTTAGTCATCCAAAAAGATGGAAAACAGAGATTCCTGAGGTAGTAAGGGGAACATTTCGAAGAGAAAGAAATTAGCGATCGTTCAGAAGGAAAGACCTACCTATTCTCACTGCCAAAGAATCAGTCATGATGAATTGAAGTGCTAGAAACTTCATCTAGAACTTAAGCCCAAAAAGTTCCTTAAGGCGAAGTGTTAGAGCCTAGATTGACCTCAGGTTGAAGGAAGGTAATTCTAGGGTAACCACAAACCAAGCTTAACTTGGTAGCTAGCCCTACTAGGTCAGGAGAGGGCTCTCTCCTTATGAATATCAATCAAGATGACTGGATCATGAACAAGATTTTATGCTAGCTATAGTAGCTCAAGGGTTTTGATTGATTTTGTTGGTTTTTTGCTGGATCAGTTGGAGCTAGGCAATTTGGGTCTGGGAAATTAGGTCAGAATACAGGATGTTCTATGGGGCAAGGTAGGTATAGACTTTTACACTTCAAATTGAGTGAGGTGAGATGTCTAAGACTGGTGAGGAGTTGAGGAGGGCATGTATAGATCATGTATCCTTCTCAAACAACAGAAAACATAGAATACTGAATGGTTTCCCAGGTAGAGCACTGTAAACAATGAATTCTACCTATCTATCTTGATATCATTCAATTAGAAGTAGTGAAATAGATGAAACATGTAAACAACTGATAACAAAATAAGAAACTATGCAAAATCACCATACCACAGGTATCCCATAAAAATAGCTGCAACTCCTATTAATTTCCTTGCCAAACTGCTTATAATGATGTACAATATTGTTCAGAGCATCCAAGTGGATCCAACCTTTGCAAATGAGAAAGAAAATACATAATATAGACATCAAAACCACTCATCCTAACCATTAGAGGTCGAATCCATGAGAAGAGGGGCTGTTTCAACCATTTCCCAACTAAGAATTGGAATATAGGCAGTCAAACAACTTGCCTCTAAAAGAGTGGAAACAAATTCATTTGCCTCAAAACCACCTCTAACTAATGAATCTACCCTCTAAAACTATTTTACCATTACAATTACATACCATGTCATCAATTACATCAGTAAAAACAACCATGAGGAGAGAGAAATCATTTTCCAGTCAAAAGAGGTGAAATTTTGATTTTCTTAGCAAAATGGTAAAACGTGTAGTGCCACTAGACAAAAGCGCAGTGCCACTTTCAACACACTTTTGGAGGCCTTCCCCTTAGAAAAATTGAGCCCATGATAGCTCATTGGGAAGGTCTTCAAGTCTCGTTTCTGGAACACCTATAATTTTTGAATTTGGAGGTTATTTGCCCCCTCAAAACTTGAATCTCCTAAGACTACTTCTGTGTGTCCAAAAAGAGGCAGAGAGGTCATTTTTTGGTAGTTTTTGGACCTTTTGGTAACCCATATTTGCTCCAAAACTTCTAAAAATTTCCAAGGTGCATGTTTTGATCCTCCTGAATCCAAATATGTAAACATTTTCTCCATATGATGCTCTAGGGAAAAGCCGACACTGCGCTTCTGGGCAAAATTTCTATGTTTAAAATTACAAAAATGCAAAAAGCTTCCAAAATTTGCCCAAATTTGGCATGGGACACCACCATCAACTGCTTTGATGAGCTAGGGAGGCTTCATTTAATATTTCCAACCTATATTTCTCTTTCTTTCCCTCTAAGGCTCTCCTCAACCTAGCTTTTAACTTCCTAGTACTCATATTGTATATTTTGTTGCGGGTCATGTAATGGTAGGCCATGTGTCGGAGCATTTTCTTATCCCGGTTGGCCTTCTCAATTAGTATTTCAAGATGTATGTTGACCCTCTCAAGCCATGTTTCCCTATCATTTCAATCTCTTACTCAATAGGAGTAAATTTGACATGAACCTCTTTAGCCATTTGCCTGTCTGCTTTGATCATTTGTAGCTCCATGAGGACTTGCTTGTCACTCAATTATTTGTTTTCCTGCTCTAAATATTTGATGATGAACTTGGCCCTCTCTAAGTTGTCCGCCAAAGATTGTATTTGAGCTTCTCTTTCTTGAATGATGAGGTCTTTGATGGTTTTTTCATCCCGAGCCTCCAAGTCAATAATGCCACTTCCATGATGAGTAAAGTGCTGCTGTGGCTCCTCATGCTCAACCAGGTCAAAATTTCTTTCCTCATCATCACCAAGATCTTCCTCTTACACCTTTTCCTTACCTTTTCTCAACTACTCAATCTCTACCTGTTTTGTTGATGCAGAAGGCAAAGCCCCTTCCACACCTTGTGGAGCAAACACTTGCCTAGCAATTGCACAAAGTCTCCTTATGCCTCTCTGATATGTTAAATACATTGGCACCTTAGTAGTTTTGGTTTCCTTGGCCTCTTCCCTTGTTTCTCCATGGCTAGAAGGCCCACCTTCTTCTTGATGCACTGGTGAAGGGATCTGTGGACCTTTGAACATCTCATGAGCAATAAAAGTCTCCCAAGGAATGTTAAGAAGACTGAGATGATGAAGAACAATGATTTTAATCAAAGAATAGATGATGTTCAACTACTGAGGGTATGTTTTCCTTCGCATAATGTGAGCTATCTTATCAATATTTCTAAACAAGAAATATGGGAGATTTATCATTCTTACCCTGGTGAAGTGCATGAGGAGTCTAATATGGTAAGCATATAGTCAGGAGAATCTGCTTTCAAAAGTGAAATACTTGATGATAATCCTCATCAAAGGAACATAACTGTTCCCAAAAAATTTAAAGGGGAAAAGACTCTTCACCTGGTTTCTGTATTGAGGCTTGATGTAAGGTTCATAGTAATCCTCATTAAGATCATGACCCTTGTACCATTTTTCACCAACATTAGGGATTCTAGTGGCCTCTGAAATGACAGCTGGTGATATTGCAAAGGTTACTTTGGCAAGTGTCACCTCATTTTTATGTAGACGAGTCACAAAAAGTCTGGCCAACTCATGGTGAAATTGAACTCTTTCCACCATTTCACAAAATTCAAAACATGCATGATGTCTGAAACAAGAAACTGCAAGTGGGAAAGCCTGTAATTCTCTCAAACTGGTGGGCTCCTCTTTGATGATTTTTCCTCCTTTATGGGGCTTCCTCTGTTCCCTGTGCCTCTCCATAGAACTATCACTCAAGGTTTCCTCCTCATATTTTTGATCACTATCTCTGTCCATGTTTCCCTTAGTTTTCACAATTGTAATGTATGGATGGTGGTATGGGAAATGACTTGGAGGAATAGGTGGAAATGAAGGTGTGGGAAAAATGTATGTGGGAGGGGGTTTGGGGAGTGATAAGAGAGTAATCGAGTGTGATAGTAATGATGGAATAAGGGTTCAAGTTTATGAAATGAATGGTAGGAAAACTAGCATTTTACCATAGAGATTAGGGTTTTAATTTTGAGGATGAAAAACCATGAAAATCTTCACATGTGCACACTAAGCAACAAGAGGAATGATGTTACTTACTTTCTAAGAGCAAATATGGAAGAAATTTGGTGAAATTTGGATGCTTGGAGCGCTTTTGGGCTTTGCTGGTCAAAGCGCAGCGCCAGCTACAGGAGCGCAGCCTCGGTCTAGGGGCGCAATGCTAGTGTTGTTTTGCACTGTGTGAAACTGCCAGGAGTGCAGCGCCAGTCTAGGAGCACAACACCAGTCCGAATCCTCCAAAAGTGCAACAATTTCCTTTGTTTCATTCAATGGCTCTTAGAAATCGTGTTTCCTCTCTCCTTGGCTCTTTGGATTTTCTCAATAACACAATGGCATGAAAATAGGAAAGAAAGAGTTTATATATGATCCCTTTTAATTTTTGCTTTTTTGAAAACCCATTTTGTAATGTCTTTTGTATTTTTCAATGCTCTTTTTTTTCAAATTTATTTCTCGTTTGCTTGCAAGTGGACTAATGCTCTAGATCACTTTGATTTTTTGGTAGTGGCAAATGCTTGCCAACATCACAAGCTTAGGAGGAGCTTGGGAACAAATATTACATATAGAAACAATAAAATTACATCATGAAGAAAGATAAAAAAACAATAATACTTTATTTTAACCTGAAAACAAGTTTTGAGGTGAGAACGACATTCGGTTCTCAAAATGATAAATTATGAATTTAGCAATGATTATTAGTCTCCTCATATCCTTATTGACCATTATTGGCATGCAATAACTGATTTTGACCATGATAAAACCCTAAAACCTAAAGACACCAAACCTTGAGACCTAATAAGATAAACTACAAAGTAAATCATGAACTATGATTGAAATATGAAAGAGGACCAGCAAGTACAAATTATGAGGAGAAAAATTGGATGTAAACCCTACCATCAGTGAATCCATGACGTAATGGAATGACTCATTAGTATGGGATTCTTACTATGAAATGCAAAAGAGCAAATTTTGATAAGTGATGGCAATGTGAAGACACTGACACTAACATTGGCTCCAATGGGGATGGTAGCTCGTTGGAGGTGCCAAGAACACCGTAAACTTAGTAGCCTTATCCATTGGGCAACAGAGTCAACCTTTTAAAAAATTGAAAACTGACACTATGCAAATGGAAACTGACTCATGACTCAAACTGTGACTAGAAACTGAATTAAACACACAAACCTCACACAAATCATTCAACTTTATAGCCTTCACCTCGGGCCCCAAGCTAAAATGACTATGTACTTGGAAATCTTGCAAAGAAAGGGAAAATGATATGTACAATGACCATATCATGATTTCAGAAATCACCTCAGAAGTAGTAGTGCTTCAGGAGCCTACCATTTACTGGCCCTCCTAGACAATCATGACCAACCATATCCTTGAGCAAAAAGGCATTCTTTCCTCTGTATGCTGCAATCTTATAGGGTACTTTCCATAAGTTTTCAAACTTCCTGTGCTTTCCTTTGTCCTCATTCCGAGCATCCCATTGCAACACTACATCCTCTAGCTGGAATTTATCTGCTTTGGTTTTCTGATCATAGATTTTCTTGATCTTTTCCTGCAAACGGAAAGTGTTTTGGAAAACTTCACCCTTTGTTTGCTCCAGATGAATCATCTAATTGATTCTTTTTTAGATTGCAGATTACTGTGGTGTGATTTTTGATTGGAATTCGGATTTTCCACAGTGTTCATATTTTTGTGGTCGACGTTTCGAGTCTGAAACTAGACTCATCATCAGGACAAAATGTGAGGAGAAAAGAAGAAAAATGGTAGGTATAAATAAGAAAAAGGAAGGAATGTGAAGACAATAGGCCGACTCACTGCTTTGCTCATTTATACTTTAATTATTATTACTGTACATTTAAGTTCTTTATTGATATAATTTAATGACTAATTAGTTATTCTAATCTTTATATTAATATTAATATTTAATCTCTTGTTTTATTTTATTATGATGAATTATTTTTAATTTATTGCTTATTAATAATTGTTTATGTTTATTGTTAACCCTTTTGCTATTTTCTAATGCATGTTAAATGAAACTCTCTTTGTATTGTTATATAAGCTTATTTACTATGAGTCTTCTTATAAATTAATATTCTAATTATTTGTTATTAATACCTTTTCTTATGGTTAATATTAGTTTATTTATGCTATAATTACTCCTATTGCTATTTAATAATTAGTGTTTATTTAATATTTGATCACTATTTGCTATTAATTACTAAGGTTAGAATATGAATTAATATATTTATTTATTTAATGAAAGTTGTTTATTAACATTATTATAATGCTTAAGTTATTAACTATGAAAATTATTATTATTATTCCTCCTTATTTACTTATTATTATTTTTAACTATTATAATTGCTCTTTATTTTTATGAAGTTATCCCTATTACTAATTAATATTACTAATATTATTGTTTCTATATATACTTATATATATTATTTGTTGCTTCTATTTGATAATGTTTTTATATCATCCCTATTAGGTGTTAATTATTATTATTTATATTATAATAATTTTAGGTTTCTTTTTGTTATTCCTCTTGCCTAGGTTTCTAAAGAGTAGCAGGCTAATTTATTATTATGATGGCTCTTTAAGAATTCTTAACATCGTTATTGGGTTTATTTGCAGGGTTTAGCAAGGGGTTCCAATTTTTGCTGATTTCCATGCCACCATCCCTATTAAGGTTTTTAGGATGTTTGATGATTTCAATAGCTTCTCTTACTTTACGTTTGAATTGGTGTTCTACCTTGGCAATGACTTTGGTGTTCTACCTTGGCAATGAAGAGATGTTGGAAAAACTGTGTCAATGCCATAAACTAATTCGAATGGAGACATACCTATGGATTTCTTCTAGCTCACTCTGTCAGCCCACAAGGCATTAACCAACTTCCTGTGCCAACTTTTCTTGTTTGTTTCCAACATCTTCTTGATAATGTTCACCAAGGACTTATTGGATGATTCAGCCAGACCATTTCCCTGCAGGTAATATGTTGTAGAATGACCCAAAGTAATATTATACTTGCTGCAAAAGCTGATCATCTTCTTTGATTTGAATGTGGCTGCATTATTTGTGATGATTTTACTAGGACAACCGAAACAAGATAAAATATTTGATTCTAAATTTTGGATGATTACCATATCTGTGGCTTGTCTGGTTGAATTACTTCAATCCATTTGGTAAAGTAGTCGGTTGCTATTAGGATCCATTTGTGCTGCATGGACGATGTTGGATGAATTTTCCCGATGAAATTGAGCCTCCACTGCTGAAATGGTGCATTGGCTTCAATAGGTTTCAGAGGAAGAGGCAAAAATTTTCTTTTCCCTTGAAAGACTTGACATTCATGACATGTCATGACTATTTTGTAAACATCTGAAAATAATGTCGGCCAATAGTAACCTGCTCTCAACACTTTGTTTGCCGTTGTCTTCTAGAACAAGTGACCACCACAATCACCTTTATGAAAGTCATACATCACCTGCTGAGCCTCTTCTTCTACAAGACAATTAAGTAGCACACCTCCCAGATCTTTCCAATAAAGAGCATTATTTAGAATGCAGAATTTTGCTGCTTTGAGTTTAAGAGATCTACCTTTGTTCTTTGTCATCCCCAGAGGTGGTGAAAGGTGCTGATGTACATACACTATATATGAATACCATGGTGACTAAAGAAACATTTTAGACACTTGAATCAGAGAGGCTTCTTATTCATCTTTTGGCATGGTTACGATGATATTTATATCTAAAGCATGCAGATTTGATTCCACCACTAACCTTGTCAAACCTTGTCCTTTGATCAGCTTTGTAGGATTAATCTCTAGATTGTATTCCAACATTGCTGCAATCCATTTTCCCCGCCTTCCTTCTGGATCAGTTTGGATCAGCACACCCTTTACTTCTGCATTAGGAACATATGCTATGATGTGTGAGTGCAAAATATACACTTTGAAATCCTTGAAAGCTTTGACAAGAGCAAGAGCCTGTTTTTCAATTATGTTGTACCACAAGGAAAAATCTCTAAAGTCCTGCTGAAAAAGACAATGGGCTTTTCTAGCTGATCTCTCTTTTGCATCAATACTACAGCCATGGTATGCTCTGATGCAAATGAAAATATGATGAAATCTTGAGTATAATCGGGACTAATCAATACCATGGCTATAGATAGAGCATACTTTACCAGATTAAATGACTTCATGGCATCCTCCGTCCATTTTACCATGCTGTTCTTTTTTAACATGTTATTTATTTCCCTTAAATGCTCAGCTAGATTGGGCATGAATCTACGTAAGAAATTTATCTTAACATTAAGATATTGTATCTCCTTTTTGTTCCGGGGAAAATATATTTGCTGAATTGCCTCCACCCTTGAAGGATCAATGTGAATGCCTTCTTTTGAGATAATGTGATCAAGCAACTTTCCTTCATCAATGGTGAAGAGACTTTTCTTGGGATTAAGAGATATCCCGAACTTCCTACACCTCTGAAACAAAATATTTAAATGGTGAATATGCTCATCAGCGGAACCTGAAAACATTGTCAAATCATCTAAATATACAACCAAAAATACATCATTTTCATTGGAAAAAGCGATTTCCATTGCACGCTGAAACATGGCTCCAAAATTCTTCAAACCGAATGGCATTTTAGAATAATGAAAAGTTCCCCAAGGGGTACTAAATGCAGTTTTGTCTTGATCACCTTCATGCACCAGAATATGATTATAACATGAATATCCATCGAGTAGTGACATGCGCGATGCTCGAACCACTCTCTGTAGGATATTATCTATCTTCAGAAGTGGGTAATTGTCCTTCAAAGATACCTTGTTAAGATTCTGGAAATCGATACACAATTTGATTTCTCCGATCTTCTTTTGTACCAGAACCAGGCTCGAAATCCAATCAGAAAATTTGATTGGAACAATTATACCAGCTTTCAATAACCTGTTTACCTCTTTATCAATGGAAGGCAACACCTTTGGGGTAATCCTTCTCAGCTTCTATTTTCAATGGCTTTTGATTTGGCTTTATGGGAATAGTGTGCTGAATTATATCTTTGTCATACACCTTTAGATCTGAATAATCCGAGGAAAACACATCAGAAAATTCAGATAACAATCTAACATATTTAGACTTTACCTCAGGAGTCAATGTTTTGGACAATTTCACAAACTTGGGTTTATCTACTGTTCCAAGATTGACATCCTCAACACCTTTATCTGTAGGCACCAGGCTCGGCTTTTTGGCTACATCATCTTGATCAAAAATTTCTTCTAAAGGTATGAGACCTTTAGGAATAATGTTGTCTTTTAGCTGCAATATCTCCATTTGATTCACCTCAATTTCCGATTCATCGGTATCATAGTCATCATCTATGGAAGCATCCTTGTAATTTCCCTCATTCTGCAAAAAAGTGTTGATCTCTTTATCGTCCCAAAACACCTGCCAATACCTTAAATTGTCTGAAACAGTAGGCCGATGTTTGACTTGAATTTCAAACTTGTTGCTGTAGTTCATTGGGATCTTTAGATTTCTTGCAGCAGTAGCGAGTGAATCTGCAATAATATTCTGAGTACGAGGTACAACTGTCAAAGTATAATCAGAAAAAATTAGCAAGATGTCTAGAACTGCATTTTTGTAGGCTCTCATCTGCAGGTGCTTTGCTTGGTACTCTCCCTTTATCTGTTTGATTACCAGCTTTGAATCTCCATAAATTGAAATCCTCTTAGCATTAAGCTTCTTCAAAATTTTCAGGCTTGCAATCAAAGCTTCATACTCGGCTTCATTGTTAGAGCATTCAAAATTCAATTTGTAAGAACACACTCTAACATTACTAGGGACTTTATCAGGCTGGAAAGCAAGGCTGTGAATCCAAATCCCTATGCCAGCACCATCCTTACCCACAACTCCATCAAAATCCATGCTCCAAAGACCTGCCTCTTCTTCTAGATGTTGAAATTTCGTTTCCTTCTCTTTCTTACTTTGACTGATTTCTTCATTTTTCCACTGTTCACTGTCTTTTTGCTACTACCGGTATGTGGAATGCTCAGAAGAACTTGCTATTTTCTGTCTTTCTTGATTAAGGGCTGCTCTAAAATTTTCTGAAATCTCTAGAACATCTTCTACTTCAACTAACTGACTATGAACGTCATTCAAACACTATCTGAATATAGTACAAATGACTCTAAATCTGTATGTACAACATTAATTGGATGATTAAGTGGTTTCTCTTTGCTAGTAATCATGTATTTCATTTTCTTCCCCTGTATAGTTTTCTCAATTGGCCAAACACGGGAATGGTAGCATAAGATAAATCAAGCTGTAAATTTCCTTTTAGCTTTGCACCCCACGATTTGGACAAAAGCATACCAAACTGTAGTGGGATGTCCGCAACAACCACAACCATCAGAACATTCTTGGCAGGGATTTGGTCTAAAAATACCACCAAGTCTTTGATAAGACCAATACAATGGACCCTACCAGAATCAAAAGAGTACAGGTCATGATAGTTTCAAGTAATGTCAAGGCCCAGTTTCTCCATAATGGCTTTTGGCATTAGATTATGGGAAGCTCTGGAGTAAAACATGGCATTGTGGAGGACATACTCATGTAGTCTGAGGCTTATATAAAATGGAGGAAATTCACTATCCTCAGACTGAACTTCTAAGTCAGGGCCAAAAATGAGCTCAGGGTGATCATCTTCTACATTGACCATATAAGATAAAGGATCTATATGCAAAATTTTGGACACCTGGTGTTTATAGCTGTTGTTCTTAATCAACTCAGTCAAAGGAATGGAAACTTTTAATTTAGCAATTTAATTTTCTAAACTAAAAGCTGAAACTTTATCTACCTCTTTGACTGGAATGTCCTTCTTTTTGGCTCTTTCTTTTGCTACACCTTGCTGATTGTTCTTCTCGTTTGCAACGCTATTTGCTGATGGTCCTTTGCTGGAAGTCGGATCAGTAGGCTCTTTACCTTTCTTCTGAATGTTTGAGGAGTCATTTTTGTGTTGCACTTCCTTTCTCTTTTGAATTGGATTGACTGGTACATCCCTGCTTCTCAATGAATATTGCTTATGTTGTGCTATCAATGCATTCATATATCCTCACTGATAATCATCTAACTCATTCTCCAAAACTGCCTCATTTGCTAGTATGTAATCTTCATCCCTTTGGGTATTTGGAACCTCCGAATTTTCTTCATCTTCCATTAGAAAAATGAACAAACCATCAGCATTAAAGAAATGATTTGCCTCAACCACCAGATCATCATCATCTTCATCCTCTATTCTATGCACATAGTTTTTCTGCAAAGGAGTTCTGACCTGCTGCTATTGTGCTAACTGATCTTGTGCCTTTTCCTTTGTTTAATCCTGAATTGGGGCTGCTACTGCCCTCTGAAGTTTGGATTCCTGATTGGTGTTTCAGGTTTATCTGCAACCATCTTCTCAATTTTCCGGAGTAAATTATTTGCCTTAAAATTTGAGGAAGATGCTTCTTCCTTTATAGTCACCTTCTTTTCAGTTTTCATCCTTGCTCTTTTGGCTAGCAGATTTGCTTCAACACTTACAACGTTCTTCTACATATCTTCAAGTATGGTAGGATCTCTTTCTTGTAATTGATATGCCATATCAGCATCTAAACCATCTGGAAATTTGATCAATGCTAACCCCATTGGTGGTTTAATGTCGGCCGGAATAGCATTATAAACTGCATTGAACCTTACACAGTAATCTTGCACACTTTCACCCACATTCCTTTTGATATTTTCATACTAAGATAGAATTTGGAGTGGGTTCTTTTTTACCTCCCACTTGTCTAAGAATTGTCTATGCAGAACCGATAAAGTATTGATAGAGGCCATTGGTAAGGCTCAGAACCATTTCCAAACCTCGCCTCCAAAACTTTGCACAAATAATCTCATGCTCACATTTTCTGCATCTACCTCATGAAGGTAAAAGAATTCATTCATCCTGTCAACATGTTACTGTGCTGTAATACTTTGAGTGGCATGAAAAAGAGGTATCTTACTTTGGTAATCAATGGGCATATCATCCAGATTTTGAGGCAGAACGAGGGGTGCATATCGGGCAACCATGATTCGAGGTGGATTTGAAACTGGTGTTGGGGTAAATGAGGGATTTGGGACAACAAGGGGAGTTGAAGTAACAAAGGTGATGGGTGTTTAAGGGGTAGTGATAGGCTGATCAGGGAGTGAAGGTATGAATGGAGATGAGAGATGATTTTCAGAAGTGTGGGGAAATGATGGTGAACTAAAATATGTTGACGCTATTTCAGAAAGTTCAGGGAGCCTATCAATGGTAAGGGATGACTGAGGGGAGTTCAGAAGGTTTCGGTTACTTGACAAGTTGGCTCATTGGATTTCAAGTTCTCTGGTGAATTCTAGATTTGGGACTATGTCCATCAGTTCACTATTAGATGTGGTTCTAAACAGAGAGAGACCAAAATACTCGTCAAAAGGGATGTCTTCAAGGAACAACCACTCAACAGGGCATGAATGAGATCTAAAAATAGGTCTAGGGCTTGGTGAACTTTCTTGTCTAAGTATTCATGGAGTGATATTAGGATTTTCAAAAATAGGAGGAGGATTCGGATCAGGATTGGACCTCATGTATCTTCTTGAAGCTAGTGTGTCTGAATTCTCAAGATTTTCTTATTACTTTACAACTTTCCAATTTTTAGTCTAATGAATTCTAAAATTATCATCAAAAAGTTCAGAATTTTCTTAGTAGTACTGGGGTGTAATGAGATTTTCGTTCCCTAGTATGGTCACCACTATGTTAGAGCCTAGATTACTTCAGGCTGAAGGAAGGTAATTCTAGGGTAACCACAAACCAAGCTTAACTTGGTAGCTAGCCCTACCAAGTCGGGAGAGGGATTTATCCTTATGAATCTTAGTCAAGATGACTGGATCATGAACAAGATTTTATGCTAGCTATAGTATCTCAAGGGTTTTGATTGATTTTATTGGTTTTTTGTTGGATCAGTTGGAGCTAGGCAATTTGGGTCTAGGAAATTAGGTCAGAATACAAGATGTTCTATGGGGCAAGGTAGGTATAGACTTTTACACTTCAAATTGAGTGAGGTGAGATGTCTAATACTGGTGAGAAGCTGAGGAGGGCACGTATAGATCATGTATCCTTCTCAAATAGTAGAAAACATAGAATACTAAATGGTTTCCCAAGGTAGAGCACTGTAAACAATGAATTCTACCTATCTATCTTGATATCATTCAGTTAGAAGTAGTGAAATAGATGATGGCACACATAAAACATGTAAAAAACTGATAACAAAAGAAGAAGCTATGCAAAATCACCATACCACAGGTATCCCATAAAAATAGCTGCAACTCCTATTAATTTCCTTGCCAAACTGCTTACAATGATGTACAATATTGTTCAGAGCATCCAAGTGAATCCAACCCTTACAAATGAGAAAGAATATACATGATATAGACATCAAAACCGCTCATCCTAACCATCAGAGGTCGAATCCATGAGAAAAGGGGTTGTTTCAACCATTTCCCAACTAAGAACTGGAATATAGGCAGTCAAACAACTTGCCTCTAAAAGAGTGGAAACAAATTCATTTGCCTCAAAACCACCTCTAACTAATGAATCTACCCTATAACACTATTTTACCATTAAAATTACATACCATGTCATCAATTACATCAGTAAAAACAACCATGAGGAGAGAAAAATCAGTTTCCAGTCAAAACAGGCGAAATTTTGATTTTCTTAGCAAAATGGTAAAACGCGTAGCGCCACTTCCAGGACACTTTTGGAGGCCTTCCCCTTAGCCAAATTGAGCCCATGATAGCTCATTGGAAAGGTATTCAAGTATAGTTTCTTGAAAACTTGACATTTTTGAATTTGGAGGTCATTTTCCCCCTCAAAACTTGAATATCCTAAGACTTCTTTTGTGTGTCCAAATAGAGGCAGAGAGGTCATTTTTTGGTAGTTTTTGGACCTTTTGGTGATCCGGATTTACTCCAAAAATTCTGAAAATTTCGAAGGTGCATGTTTTCATCCTCTTGAATCCAAATATGTAAACCTTTTATCCATATGATGCTCTAGGGAAAAGTGCAACACTGGTGGTGCTGCGCTTCTGGGCAAAATTTCTGTGTTTAAAATTACAAAATTGCAAAAATGCAAAAAATTTCCAAAATTTGCCCAACTTTGGCATGGGACACCACCATCAGCCACTTTAATGAGCTAGGGAGGGTTTAGCCAATATTTCCAACCTATCTTGCTCTTTCTTGGCCTCTAAGGCTCTCCTTAACCTAGCTTTTAGCTTCCTAATCCTCATATTGCAGATTTTGTTGTGGGTCATGTAATGGTAGGCCATGTGTCAGAGCATTTTCTTATCCTGGTTGGCATTCTCAATTAGTCTTTCAAGATGTATGTCGACCCTCTCAAGCCATGTTTCCCTATATTTTTCAATCTCTTGCTCAATAGGAGTAAATTTAACATGAGCCTCTTTAGTCATTTGCCTGTCTGCTTTGATCATTTGCAGGCCCATGAGGACTTGCTTCTCACTCAATTGTTTGTTTTCTTGCTCTAAATATTTGATGATGAACTTGGCCCTCTCTAAGTTGTCTACCAAAGATTGTATTTGAGCTTCTCTTTCTTGAACGATGAGGTCTTTGATGGTGTTTTTATCCTGAGCCTCCAAGTCAATAATGCCACTTCCATGATGATTAAAGTGCTGTTATGGATCCTCATTCTCAATCAAGTCAAAATCTCTTTCCTCCTCATCACCAAGATCCTCCTCTTGCACATTTTCCTTGCATTTTCTCAACTGCTCAACCTGTATCTGTTTTGTTTATGTAGAAGGAAAAACCCCTCCACACCTTGTGGAGTAAACACTTGCCTAGTAGCTGCAAAAAGTATCCTTGTGCTCCTATGATATGTTAAATACATTGGCACCTCAAAAGTTTTGGTTTCCTTGGCCTCTTCCCTTTTTTCTCCATGGATAGAAGGCCCACCTTCTTCTTGATGCATTGGTGAAGGGATCTGTGGACTTTTGAACATATCATGAGCAATAAAAGTCTCTCAAGGAATGTTAAGAAGACTGAGATGATGAAGAACAATAATTTTGATCAAAGAATAATGGTAGATGTTGTTCAATTGCTCAGGGTTTGTTTTCTTCCACATAATGTGAGCTATCTTATCAATATTTCTAAACAAGAAATATGGGAGATTTATCATTCTTACCTTGGTGAAGTGCATGAGGAGTCTGATATGGTAAGCATATAATCGGGAGAATCTGCCTTCACAAATGAAATACTTGATGATAATCCTCATCAAAGGAACATACCTATCCTCCAAAACTTTAAAGGGGAAAATCCTCTTCACTTGGTTTCTGTATTGAGGCTTGATGTAAGGTTCATAGTAATCCTCATCAAGATCATGACCCTTGTACCATTTTTCACCAACATTAGGGATTCTAGTGGTCTTTGAAATGACAACTCGTGATATTGCAAAGGTTACTCCAGCAAGTGTCACTTGATTGTTATGTAGATGAGTCACAAAAAGTTTGGAAAACTCATGGTGAAACTGAACCCTTTCCACCATTTCACAAAATTCAAAATATGCTTGATGTCTAAAACAAGAAATTACAAGTGGGAAAGCTTGTAATTCTCTCAAACTAGTGGGCTCCTCTCTGATGATTTTTCCTCCTTTATGGGGCTTCCTTTGTTGCCTGTGCCTCTCCATAGAACTGTCAGTCAAGGTTTCCTGCTCATATTCTTAGTCATTGTCTTTGTCCATGTTTCCCTTAGTTTGCACAATGGTAATGTATGGATGGTGGTATGGGAAATGACTTGGAGGAATGGGTGGAAATGAAGGTGTGGGAAAAATGTATGTGGGAGGGGGTTTGGGGAGTGATAAGAGAGTGATAGTGTGATAGAAGTGATGGAATAAGGGTTCAAGTTTATGAAATGAATGGTAGGCAAACTAGGGTTTTACCATAGAGATTAGGGTTTCAATTTTGAGGATGAAAAACATGAAAATATTCACATGCGCACACTAAGCAACAAGAGGAATGATGTTACTTACTTGCTAAGAGCAAATATGGAAGAAATTTGGTGAAATTTGGATGCTTGGAGCACTTTTGGGCTTTGCTGGTCAAAGTGCAGTGCCAACTACAAGAGTGCAGCGTCGGTCCAGGAGCACAACGCTAGTGTTATGTTGCATTGTGTGAAACTGCCAGGAGTGCAATGCTAGTCTAGGAGCACAACGCCATCTACAGGAGTGCAGTGCCAGTCCAAATCCTCCAAAAGCGCATCACTTTCCTTTGTTTTTCTCAATGTCTCTTAGAAATCGTGTTTCCTCTCTCCTTGGCTCTTTAGATTTGCTCAATAACACAATGGCATGAAAATAGGAAAGAAAGAGTTTATATATAATCCCTTTTAAGTTTTGCTTTTTTGAAAACCCGTTTTGTAATGTCTTTTGTCTTTTTCAATGCTCTTTTTTTTCAAGTGTATTTCTCTTTTGCTTGCAAGTGGACTAATGCTCTAGATCACTTTGATTTTTTGGTAGTGGCAAATGCTTGGCAACATCACAAGCTTAGGAGGAGCTTGGGAGCAAATATTACATATAGAAACAATAAAATTACATCATGAAGAAAGATAAATAAACCATAATACTTTGTTTTCACCTCAAAACAAGTTTTGAGGTGAGAACGACATTCGGTTCTCAAACTGATAAATTATGATTTTAACAATGATTATTAATCTCCTCATATCCTTACTGACCATTACTAGCATGAAATAACTGATTTTGACCATGATAAAACCTAAAACCTAAAGACACGAAACCCTAAGACCTAATAAGATAAACTACAGAGTAAATCATGAACCATGAATGAAATATGAAAGAGGATTAGCAAGTACAAATTATGAGGAGAAAAACTAGATGTAAACCCTACCATCAGTGAATCCATGACCTAATGGAATGACTCATTAGTATGGGACTCCTACTATGAAATGAAAAAGAGAGAATTTTGATCACTGATGGCAGTGTGAAGACACTGACACTAACACGAAGGATGAAAAGAGGGCCATTACAACAGTTCAGTAGGATCTAGGTTCAGATTCATGTGGTGAAAGGAGGATAAAAACCATGGTTATGAAAGGTAAAACTTCTAATACTGGTTCAAGTTCGAAATCTAATGTATATTCTTCAAACATAATTCCTCCACATGAGGATAAAAGAGTTGAACTCTTCCACTTAAGGATAACTTCTAAGCATACAAAGATTGATACAATGTGTGACAGTGGGTTGCAAGCAAATTTAATATCTGAACATATAGTTAATCAATTGGGATTGGACACACCGAATCATCCAAGACCATACCCATTAGGTTGGATTAATAAATCGACTCAGATACATGTCACAAAGTAGTGTCAGTTAAAATTTGCAATTACATCTAAGTACATTGATGAAGTGGAATTAGAAGTGGTCCCAGCAGACATTTGCAGAGTTGTCTTAGGGAGTCCTTATCTTTATGGTAGAGATGCAGTGTTTTACATAAGAGAACATAAATATCACCTAAAGAAAGAAGGGGTCAAATTTGTTGTTAGGGCACACAAAGTCAAATCAAACTTGGATTTAATTGTTCCAAACCAAGTTAAGAAGTTTATATGTTCAAGTAAATATGTACTCATGGTTATTAAGGAACAACATAAGGTTGATTGTTCAAGATGCGAGATTTAGTTTATAGATCAATTGTTTAAGGTGGTTAATTATTTTCCAAGAAGTATTATTCATGAACATGATAAGCAACATGAGATACATTTAATGTCCTATGAACATCTTCTTAAAGATGGAATGAATCTCAATTCATTCATTCAACTGAATTCTAAAAGCTATGATCATCAACAGTGTATTGCAGGGAATGGTACCTGTGAGTCTAATTAGAGACTTGTTTCAGATGGTATGTTTATTTTCAGTTTCATGGGTGCAGGTCAGTATTGGGGAAAGTCAGTGTCACATTTCTTTAGTATTACATCATTGTTTCATGCTTTTAGAAGTAATGAAGCCTCTCTTCAAGTGGAGAGGAAGTCTATAAGTTTTCATGACAAAGCATTTTCAAAGTCATATGTAAAGTTTCCTTACCATGGTTTGAAAACTAATGCAATAAGTGAAAGTGTTAGTCAATGGAAATATCGGTTAATAGACATAGTGATTCAAGTAAATCAACAATTACTTAGATACTTTCAGAATCAAACTAAGTTGCAGCAGTCTTTACATCTCAGCTGGATGACTTATGGGCAAAAAATTCACTTAGTAATTAGTCAACAAGAAAGTAAATCAAGTCAAGTAATTGATGTAAAATCAAAATCAAAGGAGTCTTTGAATATTTTAATTATTCTGGAAAGTAGATTGTTAATACCCATCAAATGTATTGAACAAAGTTCTACAAATACTATTTTCAAAAATGTTTCTGAATCACTAACTCACGATTCTTTATGGAAAGAATTCAATTGCCATGTTGATAACAGGTTGTTTGCCCATTGTCTTAAGTTGTTCATACTGCGGATGGAACAAACACTTCACCAAATAAAAAAGTATCATGGTCAGCATCATCAGGATCATCGCATGCAGATAATTGATCAAATGTATTGGTACATCGTTTGGTCAAGATGGAAAGAGAGGGAGTTCCACCCTCATCGACTAGTTAATTAGTCAAACTTTTGTGGTCCAAAAGCTTTAAAGTGGAGAGGAATGATCAAGGAGGATCCATCGATCCAATTGTACAGATGTTCAAAGTGTCATCATTAGTGTTTATGGGTGTCGTTTAGTGTCCTCGTCGCTTCAGTTTAGTTTCAACAGTGTTGGTTATGATTAGGTTGTTCAGGTAATGTTCGTAGTTATGGTTTTATGGCGTTCAACAGAGATTGTTTAGCACCTGGTTGTCAAATTGAGTTCGTCGACAGTTCCCTAGGGTTTGGTCGACGACATGTGTTTTGTCATTCGACTTTGCAGGTTTGGTGTGTTGAAATCAGTATAGTTAGTGGCATAGATTCATCGTCCGAGTTGTCGTTGCAAAGGCAACTGGAATCGACGATGTGTGTGGATTGTCATCATGGCAGAGGATTGATATCGTCGTGTGTTGACAATCGACATGGGTTTATTGTCATCATGTGACGAAGTTGCGAACGTCGCATTGTGACAATGGTTTACACATTGGTTTTTAAAATAAATCCTAAATTTGTGTATTAATCCTATGCTACCCTAAGCCTAAGTTCTACAACACCTAATCTATAAATCCTATGCTAAAATCCTAACCATGTTCTTCAAATCCTAAACAACATTCCCTAAGCTACATCCATGTATTAATACCATGAATCAAATCTTAATCTATTACCATTACCTAATCCCTAAACCAAATACATCAAAATTTATGTATTAAACACATTACAACTCTAATATAACTCTCAACCTTTGTATATGGGTTAAAAACATTACAAACAAATTATAAACACTATCCAAATCGCGGGGTTGCCTAAACCGCATCGGGGAAGCATGTGACCATTGCAGGAAAGACTATCGGGGTTGGCAGTTAAACTGCAATCAATTGATCGCCACCTAACCGCAGCAGAAGCTAAAAGGCATGTGAATAGAGGATAAGGTAGCCAACCGTGCAGTTCAGGGTTTGTTCCACAGTTTCGGTGGATGGTTACCGGTAGGTGATGGCAGTGCTATGTGAGCGCCGGGATAACCGCCACCTCCAGCCGCTACGATAAATGGTTAGCGGAATCGATGGGACCCAAAACCATCAGGATCAACAGGTATTCACATGCGCTGTAACTATTCTTGCTCGGTTAGCTAACCGCTAATGTCATTCAGGTTATTTTAATGGTTTTGGTTGGGTTTTTAATTAAAAAATTGGTTTTTAATTTAATTCTAGACCGTGACTAAGCATAAAAGTGTCAAACTCAACCTATTCAACCCTAAAAGACAACACATTCATTCCTAAATCATTCAGAGGTGGTTATGATGCATTTGCAGGCCTTTTAAAGGCGAATTCTTCATTGAAGACAAAGAGGAGTGGATTTTGAGTTTTCATGTGTAGGTTCTGGAGGTTAGAGGCGGATTTTGTTTTCTGAGTTTCGGGAGCATTGAGAGTCGGATTTGGAAACCGTAAGCGGCGTTGGAAATATGGTTTAGAGAGCTATTTGATGACAATGACCAAAAGTGCCTATGTGCACATTCAATCTGGTATTTTCACTATGTAATCCACTTCTTCTTCTCATTCCTAATAAAACAGTCACCCATCTTGAAAGAGGACCCGGAGACATAGTCCATCAGGGACGAACTCCATAATCAATATCACTGTCTGGTATATCTGTGTTAAAAACATTACAAACAAATTGTAAACACTATCCAAACCACGGAGTTGCCTAAACCGCAAAGGGGAAGCATGTTACCATCGCAGGAAAGATTGCTGGGGTTAGCAGTTAAACCGCAGTCAGTTGACCACAACCTAACAATGATGGAAGCTAAAAGGCATGTGAATAGAGGATAAGTAGCCAACCGCGTAGTTCAAGGTTTGTTCCATAGTTTCGATGGATGGTTATGGTTAGGCGGTGGCAGTGCTATGTGAGCGTTGGGATAACCGCCACCTCCAACTGCTACAGTAAATGGTTAGCGGAACCGCTGGGACCCAAAACCATCGGGATCAACAGGTATTCACATGCGCTATAACTATTCGCACCTAGTTAGCCAACCGCTAATGTCATTCCTGTTATTTTAATGGTTTTGTTTGGGTTTTTAATTAAAAAATTGGTTTTTAATTTAATTCTAGACCGTGACTAAGCCTAAAGTTGTCAAACTCAACCTATTCAACCCTAAAAGACAACCTATTCATTCCTAAATCATTCAGAGGTGGTTATGATGCATTTGCAGGCATTTTTAAGGCAAATTCTTCATTGAAGACAAAGAGGGGCGGATTTTGAGCTTTCATGTGCAGGTTCTGGAGGTTAGAGGCAGATTTTGTTTTCTGTGTTTCAGCAGAATCGGGAGTCGGATTTGGAAACCGTAAGTGGTGTTGGAAATCTGGTTCAGAGAGCTATCTAATGACAGTGACCAGAATGCATGTGTTCACATTCAGTCTAGTATTTTCACTGTGTAATCCACTTCTTCTTCTCATTCCAAATAAAACGGTTGTCGATCTTGAAAGCGAACCCAGAGACGTAGTCCATTAGGGATGAACTCCATAATCAATATTGTTGTCCGGTATGTCTATGCTTTTGATGTTTGTACTTCTGTTTTGCATCTTTCTTATGGTTTATCAGCTGTCGTAATGTGTTCTTCTTCAACAATCTTCCTCTTTTTCTGTTCTTTTGGTTATCATTCAAACTCACTAATGGCTAGTCAATTCTACATTAGTTTTAGTATATGATCATATCATATCAATAGAGGTATAACCATTTTGTTAATTCGAATGTTGTTCATGATGGAAAACAACATGCAGATTTGAAAAACATGTTGAGGAAAATGTTTCCATGCACCTTTTGCCTTTCATATAACTCTTGTGTAGATAAGTGCGATAAAAGGAAAGCGATCATTAGGAATATGTTTATGTCTACTGGAATTGAGACTGAAAGGAGAAAATCTCATCCAAGGATAAAGGAAAGTGAGCTGAGAGGAGCTCAAAAGAACTTTTATTCTCATCGTAGTATCAATGGACATTGGGTCGAGAAGCGTTGGAAATTGTTTCCACAACTTCATCCTGGTAAGGGTAAACAAATCATGCAAGCACCAAAGGACGAAGAGACAAAAGAAAAAGTGGCGCAAGATGCGACCATCCCTGAAGCATCTTTAGAAGAAGAGAAATTTCAAATAGAGGGTTCATTTACCTAGTTGGGTAAGAAATGGGTGAACTATTTGTCCAAATGAAGTTTGTAAATTTCTATTTTTTACTAGTTGCATATCCCTATAGTTGGGTAATTTGTATAAGTGATGTTTATAAATAAGTCACTTATATGCAACAATGTTTTCTTTAAGAAATTACAATGCTAGTTTGGCTTGTTGATAGTCAATTTGAATGGAAAATTTGGGAGTTAAGTTTATTCCATTTTGTAAAAAAAAAAGGGCATTTTAAAACTGTTGTATGAGTGGTTGCAACAGATTTAGTATGTCCCAAATGTGTGTAGCACTCAATTTATACAAGTATTCACTACGTGAAGCTTGTTTGGGTTCATTTGGAAAAGTCTTTAAGGATCTTATCCTACATAAGGATTTTGTAGATAAGCAATTCCAAGGTGCTCATCTTCTTGGAATTCTTCTTGGGAAGGATATTGATGTGGATGGACATAGTGACATCAATAGGTGTCGGGTCATTGGTTATGGCTCCGAAGAACAAAGGTGAAGGAGAAGGAAGGATGACTTGTAGGACACTTGCGGCGCAAACAAAGTATAGAGTAGTTGCATATTATTTAATGCCTTTGGAGACCAAAATTTTTTTTTAGTGGGGAAGAGTGATTAGGAGATCAAAATTTGTCAAAAATTCAAAGTGTCAGAATTTTGATAAGCTTAGCTTCAAATGGAAGAGCTCGTTGTTCTGAATCCAACAATGCAAATGAGACTCAAATTCTAGTTCGTATGTAGAAGTTAGAGCCAGTTAAAGTTCAGGTTTGACTTGTTCATATGGTAGGATTGAATGACATGGAAAAGGTCCCAGTGAATAGGAAAGCGCCAAGTGGTAGGTTTCCATTGGCCCCCACATATCGCATATCAGAGCAAAAGGTAGGTTGGCATTAGAAATTGGCCCCTAAGCAGGAAGGATTGCAATGTGATAAGGCAATCACAAATTGCGATCGCAATCGACGAAGGGGAAGGTGTTGCAGAATCAACCCCTTGCAGGATGGGTTGCGATGCGATATCACAATCGCATATCGAAGGAGTTAGTAATTGGCTCCCGGTTCAAGCATGCTTGCGATGCGATTTATCAGATATTGCTATCGTAGAAAGTCCTGCATTACATTAGCACCGGTTCTCTGCCAATGTGAAATGTGTTAGGATATCCCAGATGTAATATGACTTTAGATTGCAGTTTATAACCCCAGGTGGGTCCACTACTATCACATTGTATGGAATTTGATATCCGCCAAGGGAAATTGTTGATTGCGATAGGACTATCAGATGCGATATGTTATATGTTGTGTTTCATAATCCTGGCAGATCAGTGTATCACAGAGTGCATGTTGTTTGGGCTTGGGTTATCTATTGATTGCAATAAGTGATAAGTCCAGGATGTGATATGTTTCCTAGTTGTAGTTATAACTTATCGGGTCTGCTAGATCGATGATCATAGTTTTTGAAGTAGTGTTGACACCCGTCTCTCTGTCGATAGCTGATTGTGATTACGATATCCGACAGGGCTAGGGAACCATAGCCTTAACCATCAGACCACCACTCTACATGTGACCACTTAGCCATTAACTGTGATATAGGTGGGACATTTGGTTGGGCCTCCAATTTCAGCGGAACTGCCAGTTTTAACTGCGGATAACGAATTTAACTTGCAGTAAGCCAGATTTGGAGGAGAAAATTGTGGAAAGACTGACAAAAGTCATAACTAAGACATTTTTCGACCAAATGGGATGCAAAAAGAGGCTAGATATCCATTTTTTGGCATTCTAAACTCATTGGAATAGGTTTCAGGATCAAAGGATCACTTGTGGATAGGCTTTTTGCAAAGTGAACCCTATGGGTGCCCTGGTCAACCAGAGTGTTGATTCAGTTTATGGAGGAGTATGAAGGTGGAGATGACCTTGTAGGGGTATTCTAGCCTCCATGTACTTTCTGAAGCAACCATTACAATGGTGTTGTAGCTTTATTTATTCTTTTCTCTTTGTGTATGGAGAACGATAATTGTTTAAGTACTTCAAGTGGATTTTACTTGTTTATGCTCTTGGTAGTTGGAGTATGGGGTCTTGGTGTAAGATGCCCATGTTTGCTGAATATTTACATGTTTAACTATAGGCTAACATGTGCATAGAGAGAAATTTTGTATGAATTTGTTTCTTTGAAGGAGAAAGTAACCATTCCATTTCAGCAGCTTATATAGTCTTTTTTTTCTTGATATTGAGCATAATGAGAAGGGGTCATGCCTTTAGATCTGATCCAAGGAGATGTAGCCCAGGAAGGGCGAACTCCTTTATTAATGGTTGGTGTATTACTATTTGATGCATGCTTCCATTCAATGTTTTAGTTTCATGTTTTAAGTTTTCTTCATGAAACTATCTTAAGTAAAAAGACATAAAATTCATGCTTTTACTTGCTATTTTGGAGTCAAATTCCAAGCACATTTTTATATTCTGATGAAGGGAGTTAGCATAGCATTACTAATTTGCCCCATTCAGATAATGAAGCATCAATGTTTCTGAGTGATTATCATCTAAGTATGAGATCCCTATGCTTAGATATGTTATTTACACCTGTGGATTACATATTCGTGATATGTTTGACGAAACATCTGTCATGGCTAGTTGGGGTCCAGTAAATGTCTTATTCAAGTAATTGCATTAGCACTATTTTTCCATGTTATCTTACTATTCTGAAGGTATCATGCAATTCTGGGTAGTGACCTGGTCTCTGGTCCTGAAAATGTGGCTTAATTCTCGGGGACACTGGCACAAAATTGACAAAAAGAGTTCCTGGACGCTGGCTTGAAAGCTAGTGAGAGTGTCCAGAGGTCCTTGGATACTGACATGCCGATAGCATGAGAACATCTAGGGGTCAAGTTGTCCAAAATTTTAGTGGGACCCAGTGGCTGGCTACTTGAAAGGTTGTATTGGTTCTTGATAGTTCTAATGCTAATGTTGAATGTTTTTATGGTGTGTTTCCATTGGTTCCACTTCCTTAACGTGACTTAGGAGGTTGAATCATATCATAGTGGCCTCTCATCACATGTTTACCCAGATTGGACGATTGCTTGGGTAGATGTGGGAGGAGGGTGTTACACCATTAATGTACAATTTCAGAAATTTCTCTCATAGTTAGTTGGGTAAACCTAAGTCACTAAACCCCCCATAAATTTTTCAAAATTGGTTGTTAAATGTAAAAACATTGTCTAATAAGTGGAGGGTACCATAACAAATCTGAAGAATGTTACCTCCTTCATCTCACATTAAATTGTGCCTCAACAATACTAAGGTCCAATATATCAATTCTTTAGATGTAGACCACCAAGATATGTAGTATCATCCCACAATCGACGAAATCTTCAAAAAAATGAGTTGACAGGGTAACACAATTTTAAAAACCTGCCTTAGGCTTGGGAAGCACTGGAGAAAATATTTTTACCCCTCTCTGAGAATGAGCTTGAAGAGGAAAGGGAAGCAGGACTATATATAAGGCAGTTTAAAGTTGATCTCTTAGTACCGATTATAGATTCTTCTAAGTAGGATCCACTCAAAGAGCCACAAAGTCCTACTTTGACTCATACATCAACTTCTTCTATGAACTAGTAAGACCTTATAGCGGACATCCGAATGGAAGACCCACATCAGTAGAAAAAACTAGATTCAATTTATTGGGAAGTTCTGGAGAGAACATAAGCAAAGGGTAAGTCAAAATTCCTAGCTTAATCCATAGGACTAGATATTTTCACTCCTTGGGTCAAGTCAAAGAAATATTTATTGAAACTGTTAAGTAGAAGATGAAGATTGAACAATAGGAAAAGGAGCTTTCATAGTTAACCCCAACAAAAATTAGTTTAAAAGGAAATTCAACACTAATGTAGGAGAAAGGTTAGTTGGATGAACCTATCAAGAAAAAGGATTAGACTCTTGACGTTTACTTAGCCGTCAATTAAACCAAAATCAATTTAAAAGGAAATTCATCACCAACATAGGAGCAAGGGTAGTTGGTTGAACCTAGCAAGTAAAATGATTGGACTCAGACATTGAATTTTCTGTCGATTCAACTCCTGTGTCTTCGACAACAATCATGGAAGAAAGGGAGAAGCGGGATAATACTCCAACTAACCAAGATGATACACAATAGGTCTTATTAGAACTTACAAGGTGAAATGATGTAATAAAGTAAACGACAGAGGAAACTAATACGTAAACTCATGATACTTCAACCTCAATTGCTACTTATCAACAAGAGTCATCGGTGAAGTCAACTACATCAACCAATAATGATCCTAAGGTAAAACAAGAACTGACCTCTCCAATAACCGACTTGAGGTAGGATTACGAAAGACAATTATTCAAAGCCCTAGAAAATTCAACAAGAGAAGTCAAGAAGAGATTCAAAAGAAAGAAATCACATAGTAAAAAGCTTCGACATAGATAATAACAAGAAATGGAGATTTGGGAGGAAAACAACAATTGTACAATAGAAAATATCAACATTAACACCCCTACTGGAATTGATGATCCACTTGTTGCATTTCAACAACTTCTACATCAATTGATCAATTCTAACAAGAAATTGGTTGCTCTGGTAGATGAATTACAAAATAGGGTACCAATTTAAGGAAATTAGGAATTTTCTAGTGTGATTCAGAATGCTCATCAAGCGTTTGTTCAAGCAAATCAAGAACTAGAAAATACTTTGGATCATGGGGCTACACTCATCATAGTCATCAGTAATTGGCTAACATACCTAGCTTCTACATGCAGTCACATAAGGACTCAGGAATGGTTAATTCGAGAATTGTGCTCATAGCAAGTAACTGAAATTCGAGCAAAGTCGACCCATGATAATTGAATATCACAAGAGAATAAATTTTGTGTCCAATTACTATAGGAAGAGAGAAATTCGACCCATGCTAATTGAATGTCACAGGAGAAGAAATTTTATGTCCAGTTATTGTAGGAAGAGAGACAGTTTCTTAGAGAAGGAAAAAAACACAAATAGAAACTTCTAATGGAATTGAATATATGCAGGGAATCTTCAGTCAAGTGCAACTATTCAAACAAAAAACATCAATTGATTAAGAGTTAGCATACTTCCATAACCAACCAACTACAATACTTAGCAGAATTGAAAGAATTGGATGCTCAAGCAAGGCTAGTTATACGAGAATGCAACATATTTCATAAACACCTTCAAAATATAGCACTTATCATTTATTGAGAAACATTGCCTGAAACTCCAACACCAACACCTGCAACAACATCGTCTACTTCAGTATCTCCACCGCCACCCAAATTTAGTTATTTCGAGCCAAGTTTTTTTATGATGTGGTCAGGCCTCAGAACAACATTCAAATAGCCAAGAAATTAAAGTTGAAGGTGCCAATTAGTCACCTAGTGAAAGGGAAAAAAGAGGAATCTGCACAATATATACAACATAATTGTTTAAAGAAGCACCGATTGATATCTCAAGAGGACCATATGTTCAACCAACCAACCACCCCGAAGAACCTTAATTTCTTTCTTATGTTTTGTATCAATTTTTGTATAAAATTTTGTAAGACTCCAATTCCCCCCCTTCTTCGAGACAAATAAGGCATTGAGGGTGGGGGAGATGTTTGAGGTGTTATTTGACTTAGCTGACTACCCTAGTCAAGTCATGAATCTACATTGTAAATTCAATCGATTTTCTAGTCAGTTGACTATCCCAGTTGAGTTGAGAAGATGCAATTTTAAGTCGGTTGATTCTCTAGTTAGTTGACTATCCCAGTGAAGTCAGGAATATGCATTATAAATTCGGTCGATTATTTATCCAGTCCATAATCTATGTCGAATAGGTTAAGTCGATTTTGATAGTTAAACGATACTAACCATCTCAACTGAGTATATATATGATAATGTATGTATCAATGTATTGTTTCTGTTTGGCTTCTTAAGAGATCATAATATAATATACTAATTTGTTGGTTCTTTGCCACTTTGTGTCTCTTCCTTTATTATTATGTTGCATATGCTCTTGTGAGTTATGTAGTTTTTCCATGGCACATGAGAATCTAAGTTAGGGTCTTAGAATATCTGACACAACCAACTCAAATGCCACAACAAAATACTTTGCACAACAAAATAATTATATTAGTAAATCAACACATGCACAAATAGACAACTTTTTACATTTTTTCAACAACCCAACTTTGTTATATTATGAATCTATAATACAACAATCCAGGGATGCCAAACCAGGGATTGTGGACCTCATACAATCACTGGTACAAGAATACAAACTAGGGTTTTGTGTCATCAACTATGAAAACCAAACTACCCTTGACAAGATACCAACTGACCTAATCCTTGATATATCTAGACTCATCTCCTTTCAATCCATGTACCCTAAACACAAATATTGATCTATATGCTCCCAACATTAGGGAAATTTTGAGGCCTAAAATGGGCCTCCTAAGAAAAATTTACAACCAAAATAAACTTTATAAGAACCAATAGGATTCAAGATGATGATGTCAACCATGGGGATGATTCACCATTTATGGTGTAAAAAAGTAAACTATTAAAAAATACTAAAATAATAAAACTACTTTTTCAACTCATATTTTCAACTTATCTCCCTAAGGTTTACTCAAATTTCGAGTAGCAGTACTCGTTGGATGCAAAATTTAATTCCTCATCCAAAGAGTTCCCATGTTGCATACTTTTGATGAACCCTGCTACACAAAAAATGAGAAATACATGAAAAATGTGATTGCAATCACGTTTTTTATGTGTAGCAGGATCCATAAAAAATATGAAACATGGGTACTCCTTGGATAAGGAATCAAATTATGCTTCCAATGAGTGTTTCCACTTGAAATTTGAGCAAACCCATTGGGAGATAAGTTGAAAATATGAGTTGAAAAAATAGTTTTTCTTTTTTACCTCTAAAATTTGATGATGTGTCTAATCTTATTTTATTATTTCCATTATTATTTTATAATTTCCTTAGGAGGCCCATTTTAGACCTCATAAATCCCCTAATTCTTGTAGAAATATTAATTTTCCTTTATCAATGAATCCTGCTCCTTTAGGTCACTTAACACGTCTCACCAATCAACCCTCCAACTGATCATTAGTCCACCAATGAATCAACACATATGGTATTCTTGTGAGTTGTTAACAAATTCATTTGTGAACAACTCCTAGACTATCCATTGTAGCTCCTCAACTGATCCATGTGGCTCTAGAAATAAAAGTGGCCTTGAAAAAGCTCAAAAATCAAAGTCATTAGATTGAAGTGAAACCAGGACCAGATTGTAGTGCTCGTTGTCTTGATTCCAATGGCATGAATGGAACTCAAATTCGAGTTTGTACGCTCAAGATATTCATGGTCAAATTTCTGGTCAAACTAGTCCAAGTGGCAATCACTAACGAGGCAACAATTTGGCAAAGGGTTGGTGCATGGAATGCAGCGGTTGAAATGGGAAAATTTGTTGCCTCTTTAATTTGTCTTGTGACCCTTAAAACCCACCACCAAAATTTAAACTATCATGTTTAATATATATATATAATATATAATTGTGATGGTGGGCTATCACCCCCGCCACCCCCCAACGATATTGTTTATATATATAATAATGGGATGAGGCCACTGGAGACCTGGGCCCACCCAACCATATAACAATGACATGTAGAGGGAGACCAGCGGGGTTTGAACCCACCGAGCCCAGGTGAGTTGGCCCACCAACGGGCGACCCCAAAATTAAACTCCGCCAACAACATTACAACGATTATCAACTATTTAAAACACAACAACGCCTAATCTGAGAGTTGTGGGATTTGGCCCTGGGTGGGCGGTAACCAACACAACCCATTTTCCAACAACCCAAATGAATTTAATTAGAGCCTCCACCCACATTTTATTACTTAAACCTCATTCTCCATTTGACCGAGGGAGGAGTGGTGGAAATGAGGAGTGGAATGAAGTTGTAGGTGGAACCAAGAGCACACCGAGGTCGGAACCATGCCCAGGTGGGCACGAAATTCAATAAATATTCCTATGGAATCTTGGGAGAATATTTTTTGAGGGAATATTGAGGGAATCTAAAGGTTCCTTAGATCTCTAGAGATCACTTGCTCCTAACAGGGTCAAGTTTATAGTCGTTTGACATGATTCCGCACCACAAACCCAATGGTGATGTCTATTTCTACACCTGATCTTTTCATTTTTAATCCATGTTAGAAAATGGAGGTATAAAGGTCATTTATATAAATTTGATTGTAATTCATTTTTGCTGCCAATTAATGAAAGAAGCCTCTGACTTTGAGCAAGGCCCAAAGAGGTAGCCGACATTGGGTGAACTCCGTAATAAAATCGTTTTGTGCCTTTGATATCATGGTTAATTTTCTATTTCCTCTTCTTTTCATGTGTTTAAGTAACTTGGTTATATGGTCTTTTATGTGAAATTCTATATGCATCCTTAAGGTAAAATATTTGGATCAAGTTCGGTATCAGATAAGGTCTTGTTGATGTGAGTTACATGAGTGAATGCTAACCAGGAACAAGCTCCAAAGACGAGAAGGAAAACTCAAATCCTTTTATCCTGAAGTGGGGCGTGCAACACGAAGATGAAACATGGCAAATGAGGAAGCTTGAATTGAAGAAGAGTGAAATTATTGCAAGGTCCTCTTCAACATGGCAGAGAAATTTGAAAAGTTGTTTGTAGAATACGAGAAGACAATCAAGCCTGGGAAGAAAGAACCAGATGATCATGCCTTGGTAAATCATGAATAGGGAAGAGGAGAGCTTCCTGAATTTCCCTCTCGATCCTCTAGTGACAATTATTCTTCTTCTTCTCATCACTCTAATAGGAATCATAGGAACACATCTAAGAATCCATTTTTTAAGCTAGATGTGAAGTTTGATTTGCCCACATATAATGGAGAATGTAATGCAGAGAAATTAAATAATTGGATTAGACAGATCAAGGTTTATTGCCAAATTCAACAAATTGAGGAGGATGAGGTTGAGATCTAATTAGCATCTCTTCGACTGAGTGGCACGACTCTCGTCTGGTGGGAGAGCAAGTTGTAGAAAGGAATCAAAAACCTGGGTAATCTCCTTCCTTCTTGGTCGAATTTTGTTTATGTATTAAAATATCAATTTTATCCTTTGGGTTATCGATAAAAGGATTTAATGGAATGGCAATATTTGAGACAAGGAAAGGGTCAAAAATTACAAAGCTTCACAGAAGAATTTATAAAACAAGTGTTGAATTTGGTTATTTCACTTGATTCACCAGAAACTGTAACAATGTATATTGGTGCTTTACATAGTTACATAAGGCATTATTTGTTGTTATTTGAGCCTACTACTATTGATGCAGCCAATGTGAAGGCCATTCACCTTGAAATAAGGGGTAAGAATGACAAAAAAGAGAAACCGAAGAAATCATCTTACAAACTTCATAATGGCAAGTTCAAAGGAAAAGGCAAGGGAAAGGACAAAAAGGCAGCTACAAGCAAGAAGGAGGAAGTTTTGGACATTGGATAAACAAACGCTCCCCGTGTGTTTCGCGACATGGTCTAACCGAATTTCATGGATACTTATCTATGGCAATGAAATCGATGACTAACACCCGTAGGTTTTGGCCTAACAACAATCATGATTCCCAACAAGTGGTATTAGAGCGTAGGTCACGAGTTCAATACACACCAGACTCGCATTGGGGGGGAGATTGTTGGAAATTGGATAAAAACAAATATCCTCGTGTGTTTCACGACATGGAATAACTTCCTCTCATGGATCCTTATCTTTGGCGATGCTCGTTGATTAGCACCTACAGGTTTTGGTCTAACGACAATCATGATTCCCAGTAGGAAGGAGAAAATCCATCTTGCACACATTGCAAGAAATAAGGCCATGATGATGAGATTGTTGGAAGATGCATCCGAAGTTGAAACTGAAGAGATTTAGTGGGAAGAACAAGCAAAAGAGGGTGGAAATTGTAAAACATGACCTTGGATCCAATTCCAATGACAAGACACAGATCACAATAGTGGGCATACAACTTACTCTTTCTCTTCATGCTAATGAAAATTCTGAATTGTATGCAAGTACAAGTTCTTCAAATGAGTCTCTTGTTAATGAACGAGAGAGGATTGAATTATTCCACATGAGAGACATAATGAAACATACTAAAGTGGAAACCTTGTTTGATCCAGACTCACAAGAAAATTTAATTTCAAAATCCTTGGTTAAGAAGTTAGGATTAGAGAGCAAGCCTCATCCAAAAACCTACCCTCTTGGTTGGGTGTGTGATAAATCCAAATTATATGTAACCAAGTAGCGTAGACCTAGATTTGTGATTGCATCCAAAATTGTAGATGAGGATGATCTTGATGTTGTACCCTTGGATATATGTGGAAATGTATTGGGGAGTCCATATTTGTATGAAAGGAAAGAAATTTTAATTTTCCATGAAAACAAGTATCATCTCACGAAAGATGGGGTGGAATACATTGTTAGAGATCATCGTTCTGAAATTAGTGTCAGTCTTGTAAGTGCAGGTCCGATGAGGAGATAAAGAAGCAGGTGGATGAATTGTTGAACCAAGGGGTCATCAGGCAAAGTTCTTCTCCACGTGGTTCACCTATTGTGTTGGTGCTAAAGAAGTATGGCACATGGAGGATGTATGTGGACTACAAAGCACTCCACAAAATAACGGTGAACAATCAGTACCCTCTCCCTTGCATTGATTACTTGTTATATCAATTGAAAAATGTTTTCTATTTCACGAAACTGGACTTACACAGTGGCTATCATTAGGTCAGCATTGCAAAACATGATGTATGGAAAACTGCATTCATGATCAAACAAGGTTGTTTGAATGGTTGGTAATTCCATTCATACTATGCAATGCTCCAACCACATTCATGAGGGTGATGAATGCTATTTTCAAAACATTTCTTGATGATTTTGTACTTGTGTACCTTAATTACATTCTTTCTTTCAGTAGAACATGGGAAGATCATGTGAGTCATGTTAGAAGGGTGCTTGATGTTTAGCAAAATGAAAAATTGTATGTCAAAATGTCTACGTGTGAATTTAGTAATACCTCTTTGGTTTACTTGGTTCACATTGTTGGAGGTGGATTCCTTCTAAAATTGATGTGGTTGTAAAGTGGCCTAAACCCACCAATGTTAGAAAGGTTTGTAGCTTTTTGGATGTGTTGTAGCAGCTACAACCACCCTCCAAAATTTTGCCTTAGTTGTTTTGTAGCCTCCCTACTAACCTTACAAAACACTTTGTCTTGCTTCATCAAGTACTCAAGCTTGATGTGTTTTCCTCACATAAAGGCAGTTTGTCGATCATAGTTGATCCATTCCCCTCATTGGTTGCTCACCCGAACAAATTTTCCTTGAAAATTGCACATTTCTGGAGTTCAACCAGCCTTCCCTCCAGGAATTGTGCAATCCTCTTTGACAGCCTGCTGGAAGATTACACGATCCTACCAGCCAACCCTCCTAGCAGGATTTGAGCAAATTTTCCCAGCAGTAGGCTATTCAGCCTAGGATTTGCACAAATCTAGGTAGCAGTTAGTTGCTTTGCTCAGAAATTGTGTAAATCTCCTTGGTAGTTATCCCAACTCCCAGCCAAAAATGCGCATTTTTCTCCAGCAGTCAAGCAGTCTCTTGCATGTGCAACTGAGTTGACTAGTTCCCTCAGGGACTGAGAAAAAAAGACTTGTGTGCATGTTCTACTTCTCTCAAGGCAGCATGCAAAGGCATCCTTTGTTTTATGGATCTATGTTTAGTAGTTGGAGGTTGCATGCAAGGAGCAATTCCGAAACCTCTCACCAAGTGTCTCTTCCCCTAGATTAATGGCATGCGCGTCACGACCTTGATGTTATCAAAACTCATCAACCAGACACTGCAGAGCTCATTCCTCACATCAACCTTGCAAATTTGATATCCCACATCACATCTAGGAGTAGTCGACACATTCAGCTTAGCTGTTTTGGGGTAAGCCCAATTCCCATGCCTTGTGTTGCATTTCTGTCACTTTTTGTGTTTTTACTTGTGGGAGTATTGTTTGCTTTATTTCTTTGAATTCTTGTTGCCATTTACATTACTAGCTTATGCTAGCTCTGTTTCAGTTTTCATTGCTATCTCGTTGTTGTCACATGCATAAAATTGTTTTGCATGGATGTTTGCCCAATGGACGAACTGCCTCACCCACATGCATGTTGTTCTATTTCTTGATTCTTTCATTCATGTTTTTCATGCACTGTCAATCACTTCTTCTATCACTTAGTTTCGTCATGCATTTACTATCTTAGTTGCTTTAAGTTTCCCATCGACGAGTCGGACCAACTTTAGCTCGGACTTTGCCTTCACCAAGGCTGCATTGCACAATTTGGGGAAGGAAGGCTCACCTTCCTCTCCATATTTGTGCATTACTACCTAGCACTGGCTTCCACGGCCATTTTGCGCATTTCTGGAGGACAATGGTTGTTTGGACCATGAAATTGCGCAAATCTATCCTTGGGCCAACAGTGCTTCCCAGCTGGAATTGCGCAATCCTAGTAGTCATCAGCTAGATTGGACGATGCATTACACAATTCCAACAATCAATGAGTCTCCTAGTAGCCCAGACTGTGCCTTGAGAAATCTTGGCAGTCGGTCTCCTGACCTCCTAGTCGAAATTGTGCAACCTTCATGATCACTTACCCAAGTATGTTTCAAGTCAGTTCTAATGTTCATTTTGGTTTTCGATTGATAGATTGCTTGATATGAGTGCTACCATGTCTCTAGGTATTGCAGGTGTTCATCTACCTCTTAGCAGTATAGGTACAATGGTTTCCAGGAGAGAATAGACGAAGATACCATTCAGAGCAAGTTTGGGGATGCAGTCGATCAAGTGTCTATGAGCTTGCCTACTCATGAAGACATCAAGTTGTTCGTAGACAAGGGCATCAAGCAATATCATGAACGGCAGCTGAAGGCATACCGAATGTAGCGAACGCAGCGAATGCAATGAATGCAAGAGGATGGTTGTTGACAACACAGAGGTGGAACAAATTTGTGAGATCAAGTAGATCCACTAATAATGAAGGCATGTTTGGAGACTCAGGTTATGAGGTGACAACACAACATGAAGGTTGCGTGAATACAAAGAATGGAATGAAGAAGGAGTTACATGTGCCGAAGCAATAGCTCAAGGAAAAATATGAATCTGCAAAGACAAATGAATGGGCTATAGCAAGATCAGGAAAAAAATGGGTGCAAGAAGCACTCTCAGATGAAAACGCACCCGTACAAGTTAAGGATCCATCCCAGAAGCTAACACAAAGTAGACATGGTGAACAGTGTTGTTGATCGCATGCAAAGGATTCAGCAACATGCATGTCATTGTGCGCATGCATGAAACCCAACCCATTCAGTACACTCACCAAGGCGAAGACAAGAAGCAATTCCAATTGGAGCTGAACATGTACCTCAACAAGTTGATGTGCATGATCACCAAAAAAACCTTGAAGGTCATCACACACATTATGCATTAGTGTTTTTCTGGTTCAGTTGTACCAAAGAAGACCATGCACATGTTAGCAGATGAGTTGGATGAAGGGGCCGAACCAATGCACCTGTTGCAATGGAGGCATGAGTTCGCTTTAGCAAGATGTCACCATGAGGTGCATGCACACCACCATGGACGACCAATCTTGGAATCAACTCACCACCTTCACCATCACAAGCATGTCAAAGAGTTGGTCTCACGACAACGGACTGAGTGCCAGTGATGTGTTGCAAGGCTTGCTCAAGCCATGATGTTTCACATGAGTACATGTGCATTGTAATGTTGAGTCATGTCAAGTGTAGGTCAAGTGTCAATAATGGATGTAATAGTCATAGAGTAGGTGAAGAGTCATGAGGGTAGTTGAATGGTCACAAAGGGGAATGTCATAGGTCACCCCACCATTTGCTATAAATAGTCCCTCATAACTCATTGTATGGGCTTTTGGTCAGCCAAGCTTCTACTAAGACTATTTTGAAGAAGGCTTGGATAGTATTGTAATGTGACTTGGCTTCTCCATTGCACAGAGCTAATACATCACTTTGGAGGAGTAGACTGATGTGGATGCAACGTTCCACTGTTGGGGCTAGCAAGTTTACATGGATGTATTGTATGATTGTGAGTTACACTTCTTTATATAATAAGAGTTGTCACATTTTCATGCATATGTTTTTATTGTAGTTCGACTGCTTCGGTTGATTTAATGATATGTGTTGTTTAACTTACGTACTTGTGTATGAATTGATTCACATACAATTATATGAATCTTTTTGTTAATGTGTTACATATATTGTTAATTTTGTCACCGTCCATGTCAACTGCTCTATCGAACATAAGATAGACCTTTCACTTGAACCATGCTATAACAACTGTCAACACTCATCTCGGACTGATACGCGAGTGTTGTATGTGTTATCTTACCTTGTATGATGTGACTGCCGCATCTGAGTGCACTACTCTATCGGAATTTGTGCATGTCCTTTGCGTTGTGTGTTCCTAGCCAAGTTGGGACTGATCCCTTTCAACGTGGAACTCACCTTCACCTCCTTCCCCTTTTGAAGTGTTGGAACCTCTCATACACCTTCCTTGACTCATTGCATCAGTCACACCCTTGCTGCTGACAAATTTATTCTACTTGCCTCTCTGTGACACTATAGTCAAGGCATTACCTTACGACCCACCGCTGGGACTCCTACACCAAATGGTATGAGGTCTAATTGGGACTTCTTACTGGGGAGATCCCCTTGACATGTTGGTGGGTCCAACACCGTCAACATTTATGGCGCTAGAAGGAGGTCCTGATGACAAGTTGTGTTCTCTCATCCAGTTTTGAACCTTTGCATATCTTTCATGGAGCCTTGCACTCTTCTTCCCCTGAGGTTTTTTTTAAATCATGAAGATGTCTCCATCTCAGGGAAGCTTTTTGATCTATTGTCCACTCACACGTATGAGGGTGAAGGTGAAGTGGCCTAGCTTGAGCACTTATATAACTTTCTTTTAATGATTTATGAGGTAGAAAATTTTTCTGACGAACAAGCTAGTTTGCTGCTTGCATACACACTTCATGAATCTCCATTTTGTTGGGTGCTCAACCTATTGGCTAACACCGTGCACTCATTTGACCACTTATGTGATCTCATTGAAGACATGTTCTATAATTTTGATCCAGACTATCTTGATAAAAAATGTTACAACAACGGAGGGCTTCACATGAATCTGTTATTGATTTTTGGCAGTGCTTCTGTAACTTGCAGTTTCAAGCTCTGAGGAGAAAGATGAAATTTTCTTATATTTGGGACTGATTCAAGTATTTCCTTGATAAATATTCCCATCCCAAGAGGAAGCTTGATATCAAGCCTTGCTCAACATTCTTCATTGATGGAACTGCACAATCTTATGGGGGAGTGGGCTCTGTATCAACTGACTGTCTACCTCCCTCTCATTCAGCAGCTCCACGATTGCCCAGTGATGTTGAGGATCATGGTCACACACCTATTCATCCTTCACACTCTCCCAACATCACTCCACTCAATTTTCATGCAGATTTGGTTGTGATTCCTTTGAGTTCGCATATGCTTCTTTTCTTCGACCTCCATCTTCACAGTCAAGTGTTCCTACAGATGATGTTGTCTTGTGTTTGTCCATTCAAGACTCTTCACTTGTTTTGAATGAGGAACAACCCACTGATGGAGTCGGTGTTGCATAACCAAGATTCACTATCATTCATGAAGAGTATGAGTGGGAGGTTGGGCATCAACACTCAGTGAAGGATGACTCCCTTCTGACCGAGTCCCCTCTTTTTTTTCCTAACCTCTTTGGTGAACCTGCCATCCATGATTTTGCATGTGTATCTTCATCCACGAATGCACCCATTGTTGATTACTCGCAGGACTCACCGGATGTTAGTCCATCATTCGACAATAGAGAGGATAAGTTACTCATTGAAAATCCACTTGATCCTTCATCTGTCTTTTCCAGAAACACAGAGGATGAGTTTGTTCACTTTTCATCTACCCCTTTATGTGATTCATCCAACCATGAGGATGTTGACCAACATCTTGAGTTTTCTGATCTTGGTTGTCGTGATCTCTTCACCTCATCATCCAATCACGATGTTGATTCACTCATTGTTAATCCATCTAATCCACTGGTGTAGGAAGATCCATCTATCAACAAAGTTGAAACCCCACAAACCATCGAGTCACTTTAGCCTAAGTTGATGGTTATGTCAGGCCCTCACTGTCCTGAGGTTGGTTTCGCTTCCGATCAGGAAATTGTTCAAACGTTCAAGGCTCCTCATCACTCATTTGTATGCACTCAAGCTCAATCTCACACACATATCACACTTCCTCCCCTCGATCTGCACAATCCCATTGCTCATGCATTGGAGGAGTCTTACATTGTGAGCACTCGTGCACGACACAAGTTATCTTTGTTTCTTTCATTTACTTGCATGTCTTAGTCAAGAGTGTGCTTATGCTTCAAAGTTGCACATAGTGTCACAAAACACCATGATAAGTCCACAGACTGCCTGTCATGCACATGCACTCACCTATGTCTTGTGGACACTTTGAAACATGAAGTGTGGTTGTCTTCATTGTCATATATTTCTTGGTTGTTGGTCCGAACAACTAGGTTGCTCATGGACCAAGCCTTCACCAACATATGTCTACCAATGCACCGGTGGCTGCATTAGAAGTATCACTTCACATGATCAAGCCCATGCACTGTTAATGTAGGAGTAGGAGTAGTGTTTGCTTTTAGTTGTTTGCTTGCATGCTTGTTTTATTACATGCTTTGTTTGCTTGTTTGTTTACTTGCTTTGCTTTCATTTTCGCTTCTGATCTTGCTTTTCTTTGTTGATTATTAGTTCATTCGCTTGTTTAGTTCATTGGTTAGTTCACATGAAACCATGTGTGACTCATGAAACGAGATGGGTAAAGTGCAAGGGGGCTTGTACAAGTATCACTACTTGGTTATCTGTCATCTTGACTATGTATGGTGAGCTTGTTACTTTTAGTCCATGATACGTCGAAGGAAAATACGTCCTATTTGAAGTGAACCTTGGTGTAAACACAATGCTTGCGCGCTAGTTAGTGTCACCTTCTCTGGTCGATTGCTTTTGGGTTAACCCTTGTCAGCTTAGTAAATTAGAGTAAGGTGAGGAGGAAAACCTTAACAAGCACGTCAGAAATACAATAAACTACTTCTTTGCTGGAACAACCTCTTCTGCTCTCAATAAGTCAAGATCCCTCTTCCACCTCTGAAATGAATAAGTTCTATGCAAAGTGAACATGAAAATGAAAAAAATAAAAGTAAAAATAATAACAAAAAATCAAAAGGAAAAATTAATAAGGCGAAAGAAGAGAAAGGCTTCTTGCGCAAGGAGGTGATGCAAGTAACTCCGATGAGGTACTGACCAGGCTTGCTGGCAGCGGAGCCATGCTTGTGTTCCTATGTGACTCCGCTAGGGTAGCGTCCATGCTGGCAGTGGAGCAACACCAGAGATGAAACTAAGACTCTGACGACTATACTACTTGTGCACTTATATACCCCTCAACCTCAATCGAAACAACTGTGTTGCTTTGGCTTGGAATGTGCATCAATAGACCAAGATTCTGGAAGATGCTACATCTTACATCTAGCTAGTGTGAAGCCAAGAGGAGCTGAGGGCTAAAAAATACTTCTAGAGGTGTTAGACTTGTTTTTCATGGACAAGGTCCATTGGGAGAGCTAGAGTTATACCAATGTGTCGCCAAGTGTTGTAGTGGCTACAACCACCCTCCAAAATTTTTCCTTAGTTGTTTTGGAGCCTCCCTAACAACCTTACACAACACTTTTTCTTACTTCATCAAGTACTCAAGCTTCATGTGTTTTCCTCGTGCAAAGGCAACCTGTCGATCACAGTTGATCCATTCCCCTCATAGGCTACTCACTTGGACTTGGTCCAATTGCAGGCTAAGCAACTTCCCCTTTAAAATTGAGCATTTTGGAGGGAAACCAACCTTCCCTCTAGGAATTGTGCAATCCTCTTTAACAACCTGCTGGGCTCTAGGATTGCGCAATCCTGCAAGCCAACCCTCTTAGCAGGATTTGCGCAAATTTTCCTAGCAGCAGGCTGTTCAGCCCAGGATTTTTGCAAATCTGGGCAATAGTTAGCTTCTCTGCCCAGAAATTGCACAAATATCTTGGGCAGCTAGCCCAACTCTTAGCCAGAAATGCACATTTTTCTCCAGTAGTCAAGCAGTCTCTTGCATGTGCAACTGAGTTAACTGGCTCCCTCTAGGACTAAGAAAAATAGACTTGCATGCATGGACTGCTTCTCCCAAGGAAACATGCAAAGGAATCTCTTGTTTTAGGGATCTATGTTTAGTAGTTGGAGGTTGCATGTAAGGAGAAATTCTGAAACCTCTCACCAAGTATCGCTTCCCCTAGATTCGTGGCATGCGCATCACGACCTCGATGTTATCAAAACTCATCAACCGGACACTGCAGAGCTCATTCTTCACATTAACCTTGCAACTTTGACATCCCGGATCACATATAGGAGCAGTTGACACATTCAACTCAACTATTTTGGGGTAACCCTACTTCCCATGCCTTATGCTGCATTTCTGTCACTTTTTGTGTTTTCTCTTGTGGTAGTACTATTTTCTTTATTTCTTTGAACGCTTGCTTTCATCTACATATATACTAGCTTTTCCTAGCTCTATTTCAGTTTTCATTTCTATCTCACTGCTGTCACATGCATGAAACTGTTTTGCATGGACATTTGCCCAATCATCGAACTGCCTCACCCATATGCATGTTGGCCTATTTGCTAAATATTTCATTCATGTTTTTCATGCACTGTCAATCACTTCTTCTATCACTTAGTGTCACTATGCATTTACTATCTTAGTTGCTTTCAGTTGCCCGTCGACAAGTCGGGCCAACTTTGGCCCAGAATCTGCCTTCACCAAGGCTGCATTACACAATTTGGGGAAGGAAGGCTCACCTTCCTCTCCAAATTTTCACATTCCTACCCAGCACTGGCCTCTAGGACTATTTTGTACATTTCTAGAGGACACTGGTTGCTTGGCCCAAGAAATTGCGCAAATCTGTCCCTAGGCCAGCAATCCTTCCCAGCTGGAATTACGCATTGCGCTATCCCAACAATCAACAACTAGACTGGATGGTGCATTACGCAGTTCCATCAGCCAACCAGTCTCCTAGTAGCCTAGACTGTGCCTTTAGTAGTCTTGGTAGTCGGTATCCCAACCTCACGGCCGAAATTGTGCAACCTTCATGATCATTTTCCCAGGTATGTTGCAAGTCAGTTCTCATGTTCATTTTGATTTTCAACAGACAAATTGCTTGCTATGAGTGTTTCCATGTCTCCAGGTATCACAGGTGTTCATCTACCTCTTAGTAGTACAGGTACAATGGTTTCTAGGAGAGCAGAGATGAAGACACTGTTCAAAGCACGCTTAGGGATGCAGTCAATCAAGTGTCTATGAGCTTGCCTACTCATGAAGACATCAAGTTTTTCGTAGACAAGGACATCAAGTAGCATCATCACAACAAGCAAAATCATGAACAACAGTTGAAGGGAGCATACCAAATGCAAAGAACGCAACGAATGTAAGAGGAAGGTTGTTGACAACACAGAGGAGGAACAAAGTTGCAAGATCAAGCAGATCCACTCATAATGAAGGAAACTTTGGAGACTTAGGCTATGAGGTGATGACACGGCATGAAGGTCTTGCGAATATAGAGAATGGAACGAAGAAGGAGTTTCATGTGCTGAAACAACAACTAAAGGAAGAACATGAAGCTACATAGACAGACAAATGAGTTGTAGCAAGATCAGGAACAGTAGTTAGTGCAACATGCACTCACAGATGAAACTGCGCCTGTACAAGTTAAAGATCCATCCTAGCAGCTAACATGGAGTAGACATGGTGAGCAGTGTTGTTGATCACATGCAAGGGATTCAACAACATGCATGTCATTGTGTGCATGCATGCAACCCAACCCATTAAGCACACTCACCAAGGCAAAGACAAGAAGCAAGTTCAACTGGAGCTAAACATGTACTTCAACAAGTTGATGCACATGACCACCAACACACACTTGAAGGTCATCATGGAAACTATGCAACAATGTGTTTCCATTCAGCCTTACCCAAGAGTACCATGCGCATGTTAGCAGATGAGTTGGATGAAGGGGCTGAACCAATGCATCGGTTGCAACAGAGGCAAGAGTTTGCTTCAGCAAGATGTCACCATGAGGTGCATGCACACCATCATAGATGACCAAGCTTGGCATCATCTCACCACCTTCACCATCATAAGCATGTCAAAGAGTTGGTCTCATCACATCAAATCGAGTGTCAGTGATGTGTTGCAAGGCTTGCTCAAGCCATGATGTTTCACATAGTACATGTGCATTATAATGTTGAGTCATGTCAAGTGTAGGTCAATTGTCAATAGTGGATGTAACATTTATGGAGTAGGTGAAGAGTAATGAGGGTAGTTGAATGGTCACAAAGCAGAATGTCAAGGGTCACTCCACCCTTTGCTATAAATAGTCCCTCATAACTCAATGTATGGGCTTTTGGTCAGCCAAGCTTCTACTATGACTATTTTGAAGAAGGCTTGGACAGTATTGTAACGCGCCTTGTCTTCTCCACTGCACGGAGCTAGTACATCTCTTTGGAGGAGTAGGCAGATGTGGTTACAACGTTCCACTATTGGGGCTAGCAAGTTTACATGGATGTATTGTATGATTGTGAATTACACTTCTTTATATAATAAGAGCCAAAAAATTTTCATGCATATGTTTTTATTGTAGTTGGACTGCTCCGATTTCTTTAATGATATGTGTTATTTAACTTACGTACTTGTGTATGAACTGATTCACATGCAATTATATGAATCTTGTTGTTAATATGTTGCATATGTTATTAATTTTGTCACTATCTGTGTCGTTTGCTCTACCCGACATTAGACATACCTTTCACTTGAACCTTTCTATAACAAATGTCACACTCATCTCAGATTGATCCATGAGTGTTGTATGTGTTATCTTACCTTGTATGATGTGACTGCCGCATCCGAGTGGACTACTCCGCTAGAAGCTATGAATTTCCTTTGTGTTAAGTCATTTTGGTGTAGGTAAAACTTTGTTTCATTTTCATAGGTTGTGTTATTGGCCTCACATGAAAAATATTGTGACTCTGTATGTAAAGGGATGTGTGTTGTGTTCAGATATCAAGCCTACTAATAGAAAATTGGGGCTCTACACACCACTCCATGTTTCGAGTCGTCCATGAGAAAGTGTGTCAATGGATTTTGTTCGAGGTTTTCCTTTGTCTAGGAGAGGTTATGACTATTTGTATGTCATTGTGGTCCGATTAGCAAAATGTGTGTTTCAATGCCTTGTAAAAAGCAGGTCACTGCAGAGCATACTACTCATCTCTTATTTCAATTTGTATGGGTCCAATTTGGGCTGACCACATCCATTGTGTCTAATTGAGACTCTTGCTTTCTTGGAGAGTTTTGGACAAGTTTGTGGAGAATTATGGAGAGAAAGCTCAAGAGGAGCACGAAATTTCATCTGCAAATAAAGATACAAACATAGATTGTCAAACTCATAGTGATAAACTTACTATGAGGCCATGGTGGCAAGCATCCCAAGTTGTTGGATGAGCAACTTCCCTATGTACAACATGTATACAACTAGGTAATGCATTCATCGACTTAGAGCTCACCATTCAAGACATGTTTTGGATATTTTCCAAAGGATCCCTTAGAAATGGTATTTGGAATAGATGAAGATTCCAGTGGGCAAGATGACAGGGACGAAGAACGAAAGTTCATTCAACGGATTAAGATGATTCACCAAGCATTGGAGGAGTAGTTAGAGAAAACTCAACCTCAATACAAAGTTTGACAAGCATAGAGTCGATCACCAATTCCATGTTGGAGACAAAGTGTGGCTCCACATCAACAAAGACAGAATGAAAGGGGAAGGAAATAAGTTGAGATCAATCAAACATCCATTCACCATATTAGAGAAGATTGCAGACAATGTTTTTTGCCTCGATTTTCCAGCATACATGCATATGTACTCAATGGTGAATGTTGAAAAATTGAAGCTTTATGAACCTCCTTTGATCATGGACACCAAAGAGGTTGGACAAGTTCCTATAATGGATGAATTTACACCTGAACTCATGGACAAGCTACCTTAGGATATCATTCTTGACAAGAAGACTAGGACTTCATGACAGGGAGACGTGGAGTAACTTCATGTTGTTTCAAGGGAATACATTCAATTAAGGCCAGATGGATTGAAAAGGAGAAAGTGAGGGAGAAATTCCCTCACCTTCCAATTGACTGATAAACATTTTGGTATTTTAAAATCTCATTAGTGGGCAGGAATGATCTAGGTGGCTCCAGAAATAGGAGTGGCCTTGAAAAATCTCAAAAATAAAATTCATCAGATTGAAGTAAAAGTAGAACCATACCATAGTGCTCGTCGTCTTGATTCCAACTGAATGAACTATACTTAAATCTGAGTTCGTATGCTCAAGATATTCATGGTCAACATTAAGGTCAAATTAGGCCAAGTGTCAGTCACTAAAGAGGAAACAATTTGGCAAAGGGTCAGCACATGGAATGCGATGGTCACAATGAGAGAATTTTTCGCCTCTTTAATTTGTCCAATGACCCTTAAAAACCACCACCAAAATTTAAACTATTATGGTTAAAAAAAAATTATAAAATTGGGGTGAAGGGTCGCCACCCTCCCCACCCCCAATGACATTTTTTATGTATATAATAATGGGTTAGGGCCACCAGATACCCGGGCCCGACCAACCATATAACAACGAAACATAGACGGAGGCCGACAGGGTTTGAACTTGCTTGACCCAGGTGGGCCGACCCGTCAATGGGCGACCCCAAAATTAAAATCTGCCAACAACATTACAATGATTGTTGACTATTTAAAATGCAACAATTCCTAATTTGAGAGCCATGGGATTTGACCATGGGAAGGCAGTAACCAATGTGCCCCATTTTCCAACAAGCCAAACAAATTTTCTTGGAACCTCCGCCCACATTTTACTTCTTAAATCACGTTCACCATTCAGCCAAGGGAGGGATGGTGGAACCAAGGAGAAGAACCAAGTTGCAGGTGGAACAAAGAGCCTGCCCAGGCAGGAATGGAATTTAAGAAATATTCCTAGGGAATCTTGAGAGAATATTTTTATAAGGATTCTTGATGGAATCTAAATATTCCTTAGAGCTTCAAAGGTAACTTACTTAGAATGGGGTCAAGTTTATAGTTGTCTGACATGATTTCATGCCACAAATCTAATGGTGATGTCTGTTTCTTCACCTGAGCTTTGCATTTTCAGTCCATGCCAGAAAATGGAGGTATAAGGGTCATTTATGTAAATTTGATTGTAATTCATTTTTGCTACCATTTAATGAAAGAGGCCCCCCCACTTTGAGTAGGGTCCAAAGACGTAGCCCACACTAGGTGAAATCCATAATCAAATCATTTTTTGCCTTTGATCTCAAGGTTGATTTTTTATTTCTAATGATGTTCATGTGTTTAAGTTACTTGGTTACATGCTCTTTTATATGCAATTCTGTTTGCATCCTTGAAGAAAATATCTGGATCATCAAAACTTAAGGACTTCTTCCCATTATTTCTTTCCTATGTTGGTCCAACGAAAAAAATTTAAGGCATGGAAGGATGCCCACTTTTACTATAAATGTCCTTCTCTTATCAACAAACTAGGGCTAGTTCATAAGCCCACTTGGTTGCCCTTATTCCTCCAAGAGACCAACCCTTATGCTTCTCTAAATCAACCCTTCTTATAGTTGTCAAAGTCCTTGTCAACGAATTAATCAATGGTATTAAGAACACCTTACTACTATCCTCTAAACTTCCCTTTATATCTTCAATAAGTATTTCCAACCTGGAATATCTATCCACTAGAAAAAAACATCAACATAAGAGGATAAACATACTTAGTTCTGCAACGTTTTGTTGCTCCTCTTGACCTTAGCTCTTGTGCAGTTTCTAATCTCTAGTTGGGGCACACGTCATCCCTAAAATATACTCCAAATCCTACATTTTCCCTCACTATATACCTTCCCTTGTTGCGTTATCTTATCCTATGCTCGCGGCCTAGGTTAGACCTCCTACTAGGCCTCTCTACCCTCTCCAAATGACGACCTTACTACCTGAAATTACACAAAATTTTTGCATACTAAACTAAAGAAGAAAACACTTCAAACTTTGCACAAGGCTGCCCATACTTCTCCTCCTAGACCTTGACCTACACTCCCAAACAAAATTGTACGAAACCAATCACAAGAAGATGCAAAACTACTCCTTATCTTCAGGTAGGGATCCTTATGATCTGCGGAAAATTCATGGATATTTTCATGTGATATTATGCTCTTAGAATGTAATAATGAGGCTCCTCCTCTTATCCTTTTCTATGCTTCTCCTAGGTTAACATCCAAACCTTCGAAAGGGTCTCCTCAAGTAAGTCTAACTTGATTTTTTGGGACAATTAACCCACACAAACATATAAAAAATAATTTCTCCACGATGACAAGGGATATCTTGGTTCTTGAAGCAAGCCCTTATTCCTCTAAGGGCACTTTATCATCTCCAAGTTCCAATTCATCCAAATTTCTCATGGATTCACATCAAAAAATTTGGGTGCAGAGCCCACAACTTGGATACTCTTGCCCACAAATTCCATTTGGTTCAAATTCATCCACAACCATGCTAGGGTTTGGAGTACCTCCCAAGATACAAATCTCAACACTCCCTCTTAGTGAGGGAGGTACTTCCAAGACTAGAAAGTACCACATCATCACTGTCACTACTGGCGAACTACCCTGAATCCTGGCACTCACCACTCTAACATAACCTGAAGTATGAACTATGCCATTTTTAGTAGTAGTACTACCACAATAAGCCTCCTCCTTCTTCTTCTCCTGAAATGATTTCATGCCATCCCATCGTTCTTTCGTGCCATCTATAGAAGCACCCTTTCTCCCCACCGACCATGCGCTCTTCTTGGGTTGCAAATTATCACTTTGAACTTTCAAACCTCAACTAGAGCTCGACTCCCTTTAATCCTTTGGAACCTGGAATTTCTCCTACTTTTGATTATCATGATCTATAGGTTTTCCCATCAACCTATATAGAGCATTATCCCTAACTCCAATGACCACTCCACTAGAGATAGAGCCTTTGGGCTTGAGCTTCACTTTCCCATCTTGGAAAATCACATCAAACCCCTTTTTCTCAATCACCAAGATAGTCAACACATTATATTCGAGCTCTGGTACATATAGTACATCATGAAATTGCATCAACTGACCTAAATCCATCCTGAATTGCACGACACAGATCATTTGATCTCCTTTTGACTCTTGTCGCCTAACATCATGTGCAACTTCAAGTCCCACTCAGCTAGAGTCTTGAACACATCCTGCGAACCCTTCATACAATTTGAGGCACCATTGTTCACGTAGCATACAACCTCGTTGATGGTACCTTGGAAGATATGAGAAATTATAGCAAAATCCTCACTCTCAAATATCCTAGAGAATTCATCTATCTTGTAGAAGTGACAATACCTGCAACTGCCTTCCCCTTCTTCTTCTCATCATCTCCCTACTTCTTCAGATACTTCGTCGAATAATGACCATACTCAACACAATTGAAACACTTATAATTACTCAATTCCTTCTTTTTCTTACCCTTCATCCTTGCTACAAGATCCATGTCATCATCAGAAGCCTTCTTCTTTGAATGAATATCCTCATCTCACAATTCTTCCTGAATGAAGTCATCCCACATCCTATTACAATTTGACAGCTTCTCTCTTGCAACGATCCCTTTGATAACAATTTCCATTATAGAGTAAACCCCTTCAAAGAAATCCTCGCCATCTATTAATATATAACAATCACTCTAATGGCAGCCAACTCATATTTAACTTGAGATAATCTTGTTAGATACAAATTCACTCCTTCACCCTTATCATCTTGGTGGCCTTCAACTTATCTTGCAATACCAACTGTCCTTTCTCATTCTTATTTTGGAAAAAACCCTAAAGGTATTTCCACATCTCATGGGAAGTTTTCTTCCCAGATAGATGAATTATCATAGGATACTTGACATCATCTAGGATGATCAAATTAGCATCATCCAAACCTAGGATGAGACTTCCACATTCCACCCAATCATAGAATGGATGAGCCAAATCTCTCTTCAGCCATTCACCCTCATGCCATATTCCAAACATGAATGTGGGATCTCATAGAACACATCAATCCAAATTCATCCAAGGTTTCCAGAGGCCATCCACCTCAACCCATCAAGCAATGATTCCACCTCATGGTGGGACATCACAAAACCATCAACAAATTGGTTTCTAACCAAACCTTCTAGGGTTTCCAGAGCATTTGTTCCAACCAAGGCTTCTAGGACTAGTAACTGAACCCACATCTATCATTGGGATTCCAGAGCATTTGTTTAACCAAGGTTTCCAACACTAGCAACTCAGCCCACCAAGGGCTTCGAGAGCATTTTTCTAACCAAGGCTTCTAGGACTAGTAACTCACTCCAAGTTGTTACAGGGATTTCAGGAAATAATAACTCAACCCAAGCTAAAGGAAACATGAGAACCAACAAAAAAAAATAATGAAATAAACCCACATTCTCCATGGCTATCTAGAAAATGGCAAGGCTAGGTAATCCACTGTCAATCCAAGCAATCCTCCGTGCTAATGATAGATCACAACCAATAATTCACATGCATATGCCATGCATGGCAAAACTAGTGAAGGAAACATAATGCAACTCGGTAACTACAAGAAAATATAATGTAGTTGTTGATCCCATTTCCTTCTTACGCTTTCTTGCTCTTCCTTTGCCCTCTTGATTCAAGAACCCAAGTATGCCACACCCACCAAGAGTGCTCCAAGAAAAACTATAAGTCTCCAATAGTATGAGAGAGAGAGAATAATGGGAGAGCTCCAAAACTAAACTGACCAAGCCTGAGCCAAGAGCTTACACTGACTAAGTGTTTTCCAACTAATCCTCAGAAGCCTTTTTATTTATGATGCCTCTATTTTCTTCATTTCCATTATTTTCCTCCTCAAATGAAACCTGTGACCTTTCACCTTCTTTTTCTCCTAATTTCCATTACTTTCGTAAATAAATGTGCCAAAATGCCTTTTTTTCCTTTCAAAAGCCTTAGCCTTTGCCAATTTCCTTAGCCATAATAAACCAAATGAGCACCCATTAAGATGTTTCCCCCACCATCTATCTTGGAATGTGTCCCATCATATGTGGTATTTATATATTTTTACATGGAATTTTAACTAGGGTTGTTACACCGAGTAAATGAAATGCCCCTGCAACCTCAAGTTCTCATCGAATGTTATACTTTCTAGGGTGTTGGGTAAATTAATTGTGTTAAATTACTTACATAAAATGTCAATCCAATTTAGTACACTACATTATATGTGCTAGGAGATTAACTTTTCAATTTCAATGCTAAAGAAGAATTCTTCCTTCTCAATTTGAAGGAGGATTAGAAGGTGGTTAGGTTCCCTCTCCCTCCCCCCAGTAAACCAAACCACCCAACACTTCTACAAAATATTTTAACCTAGTAAGATCATTCATCACTAGTTAAAACACTAAAAACTTGTTTAGCCATTTTTTACCTTACTCTTAGATTCCTCCATGTATCAGACATCTTTATTTTCCCTACATTTACCACCATAGCTTCCTCAAATTTTACACAAAGAAGTTAGATATAGGCTCTCCCCTCATTGGGGTTTCCCAAATATTTAACCTTTTGAGGGTAATATTAAGGCTCCCCCACCATAGAAAGAAAATAAATCAATTTTACCATCTTTCAAAAAATCATTCCCTAACACCAACACCTCCCACAAAGGAACCCTCTTCGCAGAGGGTCTCTATATATGAGTACACCACTAAAAAACCACCTTTCATAATGACATAACAAATAAGTCTACTTAAATTTATGAGACCAAAAACATTAACTTAATTAATCCCATAGAATCCATTCTCCACCCTATTATCAACACATTGGGCCTCCCTATAACATCAACTACTATGAAGGCCCAATACTTATAGCTTTTGAAAAGATATTTTATAAACCTTTTTATCCCCCACATTGTCTCTTGAATTATAATGGTATCAGTCTTGTGAATATCCTTTACACAACACAAGGAAATCTTTTTTAAGGGATTTCCTATCCCCCTTATATTGAAATAAAAAGTTAACATATGCTACCATTCTTGAGTTTATACTTGTTAAGAGGGGGGCCCTAAGCCTTTTTGTTCCCCTCTTTAACCGTTTGGATGGAAATATTACAAGATAAGGAAATGTAGGATTTTCTAAAATCCTAATGATACTAAGGTGAAATTTTTCCTTGAACACATCTCTTGATAAACACCTTTCCACCCATACCTTCACCTCTAATTTTTCACCCTTCTTGTATCTTTGACCTTTACCTTTGATTACACACCCTTCTTGGATCTCAAAGGATATTTGAAGGGATTAGAGGCAACATTTTCCTTCACAACTTTGAAAGAAAAAGAGGACCCAAACTATCTGATAATCTCAAAACCATGACCTTGGATTATTTTTTGGTTTATATATAAATTAATTTCTAATCCATTCAGCTCCAAAGTCCCTATAGTTGGGTATTCTAACACATTAATACCACGTTCTCCTCTACTACACGGAAACTTACGAGTTTAAAAACCAATCCTCTAACCATAACCTAAAAGAACATATTCTTCTTCAAAACTAATAAATGTTGAAGGATGTAATAACTTACCCAGCTCCTTAGGAGCCTACACAAGGATGTTTTTCCTACTATAGGGCATTGACAATTTCCTTTTAGATTACTCAAGGAAATTTACACCTACTAACAAATGTATATCCTTCATTACTCTAGTTTTTTATATTCCTCTCCTCCCAATGTGTCTCTAGTAGCCTAACCTATAGATGATAACCACTTCTACTTCCAATTTAGATGTTCATTTCCCATTAGGGCCTTTCCCTCCATACCATCTTCTACACGGTTCTTCATTTTCCGTTCCTTCCAATGAAATTTCAATGAGAAAGAATAGGTTAAATGTCCATTTGCATGACATATGGAAAATCTACATGGGAGTCCCTACCACAATTTATATTACCTTACTTAACTTGTTCTTAACCTCCAACATAATTTATATTCCTCATCCAACCTATCCTTCACCTCTAACTCCAATAAAATATGTGCAATAGATTTTATATTCATTTCTTTATATTATTCATCCAACTCCAAGAAGGATTGAACATTATCTCCTATGGCCTTCAAGATGTACTAAGAGCAAAACTCTAGAGCTAATCTTGGAAATTTAACCCATGCAACAAACTTATTAGTCCTTTCTAACCAAGGGTTGAAAAGGGAAGCTCATTTCTTCAAATTTAAGAATGCCAATTTCTATAACTAGTTCACTTCTAAAACTTCTATCAAATTTCCTTTTGGTTGGGAACGAAATACCAACAATCCCCTTACTAGAGAGTAGAAATATGATGCATAACTTAAATGTGGGATCCAAAGAATTTATATCCACTATGATAGGTTATTCTTAATTATAAACATGCCATAAAATAACTAGTCAAATATTTTCTTGTCATTACAACCATTTGTTCCATGGTGAATTCCTCATGCAATGCTAAACTAAGCTTTGAACTTGAATATTTGATGTACTTCCCCCCTTCCATACCTTAAGATACTAATGGAAGCCTACCTCCCTTTTTGGCTCCTAATTTTTCCACCTCCTCTTCTAGCTCTACCACTTCCACAACATTTAGGGATAACTCCTTACCCTTCTTCATAAAATTATCTATCCCCACAACCTGTAAATGCTTAACCTTGGACTATAGTGTGTTGGTTTGATACAAGGGCTCTACCAATACTATGCCCTTCCTTCTACTACATTCCCTTATAAGAATTGTCAGTCCTCTTTTATGATGAAGTTTTTCTATGGCTTATGTGACTCCTTTAACTTTAAAAACACCTCTTATAGTCATTTTGGACATTATTTATTCATATTTTCCCACCAAATATACTTCCATAACATGTTTTTTCATTAAATTTGTAACTTTTGAAATTTCTTGTAATTAAATGCATTGTGAAAAGTAAATAGTAGATTTTAGTAAACTTTCCAGTTCATCATTCGTTGTCTTATTTATAGGAAAGTTGGGTAAAAAAAAAATACATGGGTTTTTCTCAAAGGTATCTCGGGATGGTGAAATATCTATTCGTTCGAGCCAAAACTGTACTGAGATGCCCCATCAACACGGGCATTCTAGTAGTTAAAACACGATACAAATTTCCAAAAACCTCCCAAATTCAAATTTTGAAGATTGTATCCAAGACTTTAGTAGCCAATAGGGTCAAATGGATCATATTCTAACCTTAGAATAGGTTGTAGGTGATGTAAACCAATATTTTTGGATTTATGGTTAAGTTTTTGCCTATAAAGGCAAGGAAAAATAACTTGTTTATATATGAAATTTATTTTGAGAACTCAAAAATCTAATTTGGAGCTTTGATTTAGTTTTCATACCTATTATTAGTATTTTCATAAAGTAATGAAGTGTCGTTGAAGCATTAGCTCCCCCTTTTCACTTTGTGTGCTTGCTTGAGCCATGGAGGGCCCCCATAAGTCAAGTTAGTGCACTTTGTATTTTTTGTACAAATATACGATAAATAAATGTAATTTCTTGTTGATTTCCTTCATATATTCATGTTTATATCTCTTAATCACACCTTTGTACATTCAGGTTTAAATTAGGTTACAATCTAACTCATTGGATAGTGTAAAGATAGGCTTAACAGTTAGTTTCTAAGTCATTGTTAGTCCCTGCCTCCGGCATAGTAGGGACTATAGCGATCGATTGATCGTTTGACCACCTATTAGTTGATCAGTTGACCCGTTTGTTTTTGGTTTTCTTGTATTTTAACCAAAGTTTGATCATAACAATTTTATTCGCGTAAATTTTATCCAATGTTTTAAGACTGAAAGCATTCTACCTCTTATTAGAGGCTTCACGTGGCCCGATGCAAGAAAATTGCGGCAATACAATTTTATCCAAAGTTCAGACAACCAATATACTTCAAAGCCCTTTCGAGGATCTTTCCACATGTATATCAAGGCTCCTTCCACATGGCTATTAGCATGCAAGGCCCCTTCCATATGGCTATTAGCATGCAACTCTAGTATGGTAAAAGATAGTCGCTGCCTGCCCAGAAGAGTGTGCAAGATTTCAATTGCAGCCTTTGGACGTGCTCTATTATCTACACGCTTGAGTCGCTTGAGTCTTCAAGATGGCATTGTAGAAGGCAGTGGCATTGTAGTTTGCGACCTGACAGACTTGGTATGTATCAGACTATCTTTATGTATTTGGGCAAACTTCAGATGCAACTAACTTTGGAGAAGTACCTTACTTGTTATTTTATGTTATTCCGCTAGCTGCAATGGATCTACCTGCAGAGGATCATGGAGAACTTGTTAATTTAAAGCATAAATTTAGCACCTTGGCTTCAAGGTGAACTTACCAAAACTTTAATAAAAAACTCAATGAGAAATGCATCCATTTTGTTCTTTAATTTCCTCTGCTTTAAATGCATCATTTTTTTTTTCTTTAACTGTTTCTATTTACTGCAGGTGATATTAATGATATTTAACATGAAAACCTTACTCAAAAACTCAACGGTAAATGCCTAATTTAGTATTCTCATTTAATATTCTCAAGATCTTTAGGGTGTTCTGGTGCACTCGAGAGAATGAGCCGAAATATTCTGCAAAACTAGGAAAATAGAGTTTTTATTGAATTACAATTCTGTTCATATTTTATTATAATTTAAGTTTATTTAAATTGAACAAAACTATTGGGAGCTCAAAAAATTGATTATATTTCGACCATAGTTGGGATTTATACCCAATTTTTATCAAACTTGTAACCGACAAGAAAATATATATCATAGAAAAGTCTGTTTTCTACATCTGTGTATAGTAAACTGTAACAAAGAAAACATCTTTCAAACCATTAATTAAATGCATATTGTAATTAGGAGGTTTTTCAATCACATACCTGAACTGCAAGCAAAGGAAGAGACTGGCCGTCTGCACAAATAGAATGGTTCAGAGGAAATAGCAGTTCCTGAATATAGCGACGACTTTTGTGAAGGAGAATCTGGTCAAGAGTGGTGTCTGCAATGACCTTTGTAAATTGGGCACCCTCGTCATTGCATTCCATATTTAGAAAACTGTCGGGAGAGTCGACCAATTTGCGAGCAAAAGGGTAGAAATGAAGGAGCACCTTTTCTAGGCTCCATTTCAACCGCTCAATTGTTACTTCATGTGGATTATTAACAAATCCCTGTTGGAAGAAGAGTACATATTGAATGTAGTTGGCCTCACAATCCTAAGCAGTTTTGAGTAAGAGATTCATGGAAGTTTTCAGCTTAATTGAAATCATGGCCGAAACTGCTCATTCCAGCCTCCTGGTCTTCCATTTCATACCTGGAAATGTAAATTATCTGACTTGAACTGTTCCCAGCATCCATTTCTCTGAGATTATGAAAGGATGTACAAGTGGAAAACAAATTATATCATATTAGGTCAATCTCTGCATATAACAATAGGAAGAAATCATATAAAGCGACCATGAGAAACATATCAGACTCAGAAAAGTCCCCGAACATAAAACTCAGGAATCATGGGGAGAATTTAAGATCAGAGAAGCTGTGGGATCAACACAAAAGTTGTTGTATTGAAAAAACGCTAGGTAGAGGATCAGAGAAGCTGTGGGATCAACACAACAGTTGTTGTATTGAAAAATCGCCAGGTGGAGTGCACACGTGGTGCATGCATGCTAGGCATGCTACCCAAAGGTTTTTTTACTCTTTTACCTTTTTAATATTTTATTTCAATTATTAACATTTAATATTTTATTTTATTTCAATTATTAAGATTTAATATTTTATTTAAATAAATAAGTAAATATATTAAAAGGCCACTTGGTTCAGGAACAAAACAATGTCACTATCTTAGGTAAACTTCGACCAGAAACCAAATATTCCTCAGAAGGTTGAATCGGTAATTTTCTGCCACAGACACAAACAAAAGATCAGGTTTGGTTCCTGATGTATAGAGCTGCAAAGATCTGATTACAGGAAACCCAATCCAATACGAAGACAATTGTCGTCTTGTTTTTCCTTGCTTCAAAATTTGATTCTATCCAAATTACTCCACTGTGTCAAACCTTCGATGTAGGACGAAGACTGTGATACTTCGATCACAAACTAGAACAATAATCCAACCAATTGTAGAAATTCATTGTCACCTAATACAGAAACAATCAAGCCTTCGTTGTGATTTTCAAATCCATAGGATGCGCTATTCACTGCCAGAACAAAGTTTCGTTTTCAAGAAGTTGTTGCGCAGAATAGAGTTTGGTCTTCAAAGAAATATGTTGCCTCACATATGCCCAAAACAGAGACGAATGATAAGATGTTGTTAAATAGGGTGGAATATTTCAACACGAAAATTGAAAAGAAGAAAGGGGTAAGGGTTCTTAAAACACTTAGAGAAAATGCTCAAAAACAATAAAATTGATTCACATTTGATGATTTAAATGAATTCTATGTTCTTGTATTTATAGATTTTATTGAGAGGATTGTTTTTTAAAGGATTAATTTATATTAATTTATTCTTATGAAGTTAGGATTTCCTGACATATTAACGCAAGAGCATTTTGGTTTGAGTGATTACAGTATAATCTACAGTTAGTGTCTATCAACTGCGTTATAGAAGGGGCCATTTATAATATCAATCTTGGAGGTTTATTGCTTATCGAAGCAGACCAAGTGTTGCACTGCGACGAACACGTATTATCATAGTTTCTAATTATTTCCCATCTATCCAGCTATTGTTATGTTTCATTTTCTTCTTATAGGGTCATCGAGGTTGCCCTTGCAAAAATTGCAGGTTAATCCAGACTCTTTTCTCCCTATTGTTTTTGAACTAACTTGGGTATTGGCCCAGATTATATAATTGCCTTGAATGTCAAATTTGTGTAGGTGGGTCTTTTAGTGATGCCATTAGGGTTCGACCCTTCGAAGGGTTTCTTAAATTCAGGATGCTGAGTAATACATGGAACCAGTGATTTGAGAATGGGAAGGTTTCCAAGGAAGAAGAGTCGTTGGAATCTAGCCATCGTTTCCTTAGGTATTTTGTATTAATATTGGACAAAGATGAAGAATGACTATAGATTACAAAATGCATTTGAAAAAAAGCACGAGAGAGTAAAATATTTCAACATTTTGTGTAATCCAATTATTCTTAATTTTGGTCCTTTTTATTTGTAGCTCTCACTCTTGCACGCACTTACAGCTTCCATGGATTACAATTTCTCATAAAACCATTCTGAAGGGTATAAAACCATTCTGAATGGTATCAAACTTTGGGCTATAATGCTTTGCCAATGAAAACATGAGGAACAAAGCTTTTATGCAACTGATTATGACTCAAAATTTTATATTAAGTGATTTAAAATAGCTTTATATGTATTGAAACAACGACTTAAAATAATAATGTTAATTATTTGCGAAATAAAAACTTAACAGGATTTTCATTTGAAATGACTTTTTTCAAGTTTGAATGAATTATATTGGTTAATATAAACCAATACTTAACTATGGTGCATCCTATGTTGAAACATGACACTTTATCTTCACTATAAATCATAGAATTCTTCATTATATTATTCACTTTAAACTCAATGGCTAGGTTTCTGTCAATTTCCCGAACGAATTTTCTGCAACAGCAAATAGCTGGGGGTGGGTGCGAAATCTAAATCAACAAGATTGCAATGCAATGGTATACCTGTCGAAAAAAGACAACCATAAAATCAAGAATGAACCCAACAACAAATATCATAAATCTGGTATTGGCATTTGAAATTTATGGTAGTTTGCATGTGCAGCATAAATCTGTAAAAATCCAAGGCCCAACGCAGATGTAAAGCACTATCTTTTCACCATAGTTGTGGTGACTGAATGGAACTTTTGTGCCATCTCTTGTAACTAATCCTCCTATGGCAATGATTCCGAAAGCGGGAGGTTTCTTGCATTTGAGCACAACAATATTGTTGTTCATATTTATGGCTTCGACAGGGACTACTGCTACGGCAGTGGCTCCCTTGTTTATACACTGTTTCTTTTTCTTATTTTGTGATTGTATTATCCATTTCTTAAATCTTTCAATAATGTTCTAACACATGTTTCATCAGTTGGTATTTGATAGAGTAGTTAGTAGAGTTGTATTAGTCTTTTAGCCTTGAAAGATCAACCTTACTTGTTTAATTTTTCCTTAATGGAACACATCGGTTGTTGTAGTTGAAATGTATTTAAGAATCAATTTTTATGGTTAGGTACATATTTATTAGACATTCTATACTAGTACTATCACTAGTGGCACTAGTCACTAGTACCAAGTTATATCAGTTTCCAATTCCTAGTTCCCAGGTATTTAAATTTTAATTAGAAATTAGTTATCAGATTGCATATTGATTGAGCATACTTAAATTTGATTAGCATATTTTGATATGATTAAGGTTTTATTAGCTTAAAAATATTTTGGTTTCATTGGCTTATTTTATTTTGGTTTGGCTATCATATAATCATAGTTGCATTTGATGAGTTAAGTGACAATTCCATTGTATCATTGAATTTGTATGTTATCAGCTAAAAAATGATCACATAGCCATTTCTAACTAGGTGGATCGAAATACACCATGTAGGATTAATTTTACCATAGTAAAATCACTTTCACCATAGGAAATACTTTAGTAAACCAATTTTATTAAATTATTTATGTTTAAAAAAACCATGAAAATAATTGAATAAATCATTATTTATTTAATTTTCTCTAGAAATAATTAGTAAATCATTATTTGATAATTGTGTCTTAACACATTTGATTAAATCTCCTAGGAATAATTAAATAAATCACTATTTATTTATTATTCCTTAATTTTATTTTTGGTATAATTGTTAAATCACTATTTAATAATTATTTAGAATTCATTTTTTTAATCCTTGCAAAGTGATTAATAAATAATTTTATTTGTTAATTACTTCAACCATTTTCTAAATAAATATCCATTTTAAATATCTTTTCCCTCTCCAGAAAATATATTAAAGTATTCTTGTCGGCTAGATCTTGATTTGGTAAATAATATTTTATTATTTTATTATTTCTAATTTATCCAAATACTTTGTTATAAATAAGAGGGTTTTCCATTCATTCTTCAACATTATCATAATCATTGTCACCATTATCATCTCATGCCATTTGAGCTCCCACTTGAGTTCTATTTTTCTTTTGGGTTTTTTTGCATATTGAGAAAGAGAGAAATAGATCGTTGAAGAACACAGACATCAAAGGACCATCCCACGAAGGGGGATTTGTAGACCCTTGTTGTAAATCTCCTTCACTAGGTGTTTTCTAATAAAAGATTATTCATTTAATGTCTTCTCGTATTGGGTTATTGCATTAGTTATTTCTTTCAGTTATATGTTTTAGATTGCATATGATATTTTTGTTGCATGGTTTTCTTATTTTATCATTGAAAATCTGAAGTGTAAACAACCATATTTTGTTGTTAGGTCACTCAATGTCACCAGTGACTTAAGTAAAACATTTTTGGCCCACCTTTATGAAATCTTTACACTAACAAATGACGACTCCATTGGTGTAGTAACTCACATCCTTGGTGATTGTTGTTTCAGTTTTCTTCAGTGTTTTTCCAGCTATTTTTAGCCTCTCAATTTCTATTTTTAGATCTCCTTTCTTTTTTTGTATTTTTTTGGATTATGTTGGTTTTCTACATCCTTCTGCACACCACAAGTACCAACCTAGCAAGAGATGGAAAAATTTGGATGAAAACTTCCAAGAGAGAGTTTAGGGAGAAAAATATTGTTTTTGGCTCATTATCTGCGTTCTGGAATGCACTTTTTGGCCCATTTTCTGCATCACAATGCATTTTTCAGGTCAGATTCAAAATTCTGTCATTTTTTCATAAATTTTTAGATTTACCGACTATGTTGCAAGTGTATTGGGAAGGGTTTCTATTCTTTCCTAAGCTACCCCTAGGCTATATTTTCTTAGTAATTTCTCGTTGAGGAAGAAAAAATACCCCTAAGGTTTAGAGTACACTCAGGAAGAGATTTTTTGAGTTGAGGAGTCTAGGGTACAACTCTCTCAACCTCTGATTTTTAGGGTTTTTTCCACTATTTTATAGTCCCCGTGGATATGTTTCTTCATCATTTTACTCCCTTTAGAGTTTGGTGTTGCCTTTCCCCCTTAGGATCCCCTTCCGTGTCCTAGGTTTTGGAGTTTCTTTCTTATCTTTTGCAACATTGTTTGCCTCCGATTTATGTTGTTTCTCTGCATCATTTTCAATAGATTAGTGCCTCTATATCACAATCCCTTAGAAATTAGATCATTTTTCCATTTTTATGCCTTTGAGTAACTTTTTTGCCTCCTCTTTTTTAGCTCCTTGATAGCCTTCTTGGGTGGGGGTTTGTGGGCTTAGGTTTGCTAGTCATTTTACTATCCATTTTCAACATTATTTACAGTTTTTTAGCACTTTATTTTCAGCAACACATGACATCATAAAAGATGCTAAATTAAGTCATCCACTTGACACATCATTTTCACACACACACACACCCAAAGCAAATGTGAGTTTGGTTAACAACGCCAAACCAAAACTTGAAAAAATACAGCTTAATAGTTCAACACACGTAGATTAATCCCACTTGGGCACCAGGGCCATACAATATATGTAGTTAGGTGTAGGATCAATGGGATAGGCTTCCAATAACACCCATTGATCAATTACACTAAGACATAGAAATTTACATATTAGGGAGCTTAAAATCCTTCACCATCCCACGATCCAAAGTCAAAGTGCATCAAAAACCCAATTCAAAGGGGGTTAGGTTAGGTCATCGTGTCAGCGATTCTCCCCGGAGCTATCCAACCCATCACAGGGAATCCCTAACGATGGTTGATCACCAAGAAGCTCAAGACTTGAACACCCCCATGGGACGTAGGTAACCGTAGTGATAAATCATAGGAAAACACCCTATAGGACTGGTTATGGGAAACAATTGGTTCTCTACCCCACCTTTCTCTGTATAGCTCTACTTGCGGGGATCAAATTCCGTTAAGTAGGAATTATTTTGGAAGGCCATATCAAACAGTAGATTTAGGAATTATTTTAGGATTTAGATCACCTCTAGGCTAGAAGTCATTTGATAGGACGTGTTTTCTTAAATTAGAGTAGCATATTAATATAGCTAGTTTATACTTGGCACCACTGCACTAGTGGTTTGCTTCTTTTTTTTTTTGCTCTTTTTCTCCTACCATCCCCTTTCAGTCTATTATGACGTCTTTGTCTTAACATCATTACGCCCCCTAGACATTTGGTACGAAGAATTCGTGGTATTCGCCCCTAGTTTCCTTTAGGACATCTTACTCCTCCCCGTCAAATTAGATTTCATTCTCCTAGTCCTCCACTAAGTCCTCATTCTAACTCTGGTTCTGTTGATTCCTTCAATTCTTCCTTTGATTATGCGTCTTCTCAACCCCATAATGCCACCATTTCAGGCACCAATGTGGATGTTGGAAACCAAGGTAACCCCACAAGTCGAACCTCTACTAGTATCGTGACTACTCCTCCATTGCTTCCCTTTATGGCTAGTTTGAGCCTCCCTGATTTCATCCATCTCATCAACGATCCTCTTCTACATGACCCAATTAGCTTTCTTTGCCTACTAAGCTTCCTTCTGACATCCCCAAGTTCGAAGGTAATCTTGGAGAAGATCCCACAAATCATGTTCACTCTTTTCATATGTCGTGTTCATCCAATTCCATCACTGAAGACTCCATTCGTCTTTGTCTGGTCCAACACACCCTTACTAAAGTTGCTGCCAAGTAGTATGTGGACCGATTGCATGCCTCCCATTCCACCTTTGCAACTCTAGCCAAAGATTTTTTGTCATACTTCCAGTTACCCCTCCGATATGACACTAGTATCGAACTCTTGACCTCTTTCTGTCAAACTTCTTCCACCCGCCTATTTGACTATTGAGTATCCTTTTTGATGCCTTTCATACGCCATATTTTCCTCTATTTTTTACCAATGTTACCATGGAACCTACTCACCACTTTCCTACCTTCCTCAAAAACATGACTTTTAGCATCCTTGTGTATAGATGAGGTAATTTATATTTAAAGCATGGTTTTTATGATTTCTTGTTAGTAGGAATGAAACAAGTGATTATTTATACTCTCTAAATATTTGGATTGACTCAAATAGATAAAAATACTCTGTTCCTACTAATCCGGTACCAATCCTGCATTCATCTGGCACCTGCGTTCATCTGGTACCAATCCTGCATTCATCTAGTACCCGTGCTCATCCAGTACCAACTGTGCTCGTCTGGTACCTACTTTCATCCAATACCTATGTTCATCTGGTACCTGTGCTCATCCAGTACCAACTGTGCTCGTCTAGTACCTGTGTTCATCTAGTACCTGTGCTCATTCGGTACCGAATGTGCTTGTCCGGTACCTAGGTTCATCCTGCACTGACTATGTTCATCCGGTACCAGATATGATTCTTCAACTTCAACTATTCAAGTGAGCTGCCTTTGATGGGATTGAGGGAAATGTTGGTCAAAGAATTACCTTTTTATGGTAACTTGAACTACACTTTATTCTCATGCACTGCGAGTCATGAGGATGAAGGAAAATACATAAAGGAAGACAATATGTAATATTTTTATAACGATTTGATCATATATTTTAAAATTGTATGTAATGGCCATTCCTTTATAAGAGAAGGCTCGTAGATGATAGGTGTTAGTGGTAAGATAGTTGCAGTTAGAAAAGGGAGACAAAAGTTAGTAAAAGAAACATATATGAAGAGATTTAGTATTGTTATCCTAGAAATGTGACTGAACAATTAGGCTTTGTAAACTTTTTCTGAAATCAATGATATGAGCAGCAATCGATAAGTTTGATTCTTTAGTTCTGTAAGTTTCCTAAGTTTTTCTTGGTAGCTCAGAAAGGGCCCACCGAAGCCATCAAGGAAAGTTTTTTTATTATAGTTATTATGAATTTAGTTTGGTTTTATAGCTTAACTTCAAAACATTTGGTGTGATTACAATTTTGTTCTTCGCAAGTAATTTGTTTGATTTCTTAGGTTGTATGTTTAATTTTTGATTCCTCTTTTGAAAGAACAGGAAGAGTTAAGATCAGATATCTCACCATTCACCTACATGTATTGTTAAGTGAAGAATCTCGTCATACCTGACATTTCTTGTATATGAATACTTAACTTCTTTCAAAACTAGTTAAATTAAGAATGATTACTTTGCTTGATTGCAGTCAGATGATTTTAGCCAGTTGCTATAGGAAAATAGAGTTGAATTCATCTTTTCATTTCATGAGCCTATAAATGGATAGAATTGTTACCTGAAAAAGAACCTTTAGATTACATGCTTATTAATATTTTATTTCTAAGTTTTTCTTTTTAATTGTGTGAGGAAGTTAGATCGGAATTTGTCATATGGAGTATTGGTTTTGAATGCTTCTAGGCTATACTCATTAGACATAGGAACTTATCTGTTACTAGCACATGTACTGCATCAACTCTATTGATTACAACTCCTTGGTTAATAATTTAATTTGTGGTGATATATCATTCATAAAATTTTCCCAACATTGACCATGTTCAAGAATGATGTAGAAGGAGGAGCATGTGTAGGGCTCCTGAATTTGAAGGCCGTGTCTATATGGATTGGTTCCTTAGATCTTCTTTGGCCCCCATTGGTAAAGATGTTGCCTCCACTTTTCCTAGTCTAAGGAAGAAGCGATCGAAGTAGCTTTGACATATGACATGATCTATGCACAATCAGGATATGTTTATATTGTCCTTCTCGATTTGCCTCGGCCTAGTGCTGCTAATGCGCTGAGCGCATCTGATGTCACTAACGGTATCATTGTATATATCTCATACCCTCTGCCTTCACCATATCCTCAACCTCACATGAGTTATTTTCAACCCTAGAAGGGAGACCCGTTCCACTTACACATATCCCCCTCCTACTCCTTCCCATGACAACCCTTACCAAGGTTCAAGCACATCATATGCATATCCCCAACCACATCATTCGATGCCAGGGCCAACTGTCATTTCATCTATTTATCCCATTGTTGTCGCCAATTATTTTTATCCTTATGCAACTCCTAATGCTCCAGCTGCTCTGGCACCAACGCCCCAACCTCCCATGCCTCCTCCACCTCTACCACAACAATAACCACCTCCTCATGGTCAAGTGTATGCTCAACAGAGTGCAACCAATCCCCCCAACCCCAAGCAAAAGAATAATGGGAAGGGTAACTAGAACCAACCATCTCAAGGTAACCAAGGTAACTAGGGTCCACCAGCTAATGCCCCTTATGGTGTCCAACTTACTCCCACAACCCAACAACAGGGCATACATCCAAAACAAAACAAGGCTCTTAGAATGAATAAGCCTTGTGCATGTTGCAGAGTATTTGGCCATTATACTCATGAGTGTCCACTTTTACCTTAGCTATGCTAAGCATGGGAAGCTCAAACAGTTTTTTTAGAGGACCTCAACCCATGGATCCACATCCTCCCCATCCTGCTTCATCTCTTTTCCCCTTCAGGGATATGTAGTTGCCCAACCCACACAGGGTAATGTAATTCATGATGAATTTTAACGAAGTGAACAACGAACAAGTCAACCTTTAGACTCGGATGCACCAATATGATAAGCCCCCTTCCTAGTTGTTGGAGAGGTAAATCCCCTCTACGGATAGAGGCGATCCCTACTAGCCCAAAAGGGGTCTAGCAACAATCAAACAATGCTACTCTGCAGGTTCCTAGTTGCAACTAACAAGTGGGTAAAGGAAACCTACTTGGATTCCAACGCTATGTTTGACGAAGAGATGATCCTCTCGCTCCTTCGCTCCAACCGATCACAGTCCTCCACTATCCTCGCGGACGAACACCTGCACAAGCAAAGAGAGAACAAACACAAGCGTAAAATCTACTAACAACAACTATGTATCGGTCAGGAAAGATACAATTCACATTAATCATTCATGGGACAAATGGAAATGGAACCATAGCAGTAGTCATCTATCTTTATTAATCAGAAAATAGAGTAAAGTACAACCAAAGTCATGACGCTGAGTCCTTCTCTAGAGGGTCCAGCCAGCATGTCTCCCAAGCATTCACCTTTGAAGTAGATCTCCCAAGTCAAAGAGGTCTCTCTCTCACATACAAGGCAACAAGCTCATAACCTTCCTCAAGCTCTAAAGAAATCCTCACACAACACACCAAATGCCTACAAAGAGCAGCACTAATGCACTAAGAATTCCTCAATCAAAGTCTATATGTTCAAAACTAGCTGCTCATGGGCAATGGAGGAGGCTTATAAAGGAGAAGGAGTCTCCATGAATAGATAAAGGATGAGCTTTCCCCCAAGATAAGTGGATGATCAGTTGAACAGACATGCCAGAGAAAGGATGGCGACCTTAACAATGCTAACAGCCAAGTCTGGAGTCATCTGGAAGGTTGGCTGTTAGAACAAACTCGCCTAAACAGGATCAGCGCAGGTGCAAAACTGGGCTGGCGCGCTGGCATCGCAAATCAAGTATAGAAGAGGTCTGGTCAGCGCGTAGTGATAGAAGCAGAGGGTGCACTGTCCGTGAAATTGGACCAGTGCGGAAAACACGTGTGCTTCTGCGTTGGCAGCGCAACAGTTACATTATCCTCCGCCAGTCAGCGCGGTTATTTTAGAAACAGACGCGATGATTCAATAAACTTAGGTAAAGAGGGTTTTTAGCCATTTTAGAGAGCATAGGCAAGGTAAATGTGATTTTATGACACAGTAGGGAGACTGACAGGATGACAGTGACATTTTACTGTGTAACACTAGTCAATGACTAATCCCCAACCTAAAGTTTCCACTCAGCCTCTGTCGCCACCAAATGGCACCTTTAGTTTCCCTCTACCTAAATTCGAGGTCTCTTCCAAGATCCCCAAAGTTCCATTACGTCGAAATGTTACTTCTTCTAAAGTCGCCCATACTTATAACATAGATGATCCAGGAGGATCCAAGAGGATGGATCCAGGAGGATTGATCGAGGATGATCCAGGAGGATAGATCCAAGAGGATTGATCCAAGTGGATATCTAGAAAGTACCAGTGGCATGGTAAGATGACTCAAAACTGAAATTGGCAAAATCTAAATAAAATTAGCATCGGATCAAAGTGCTTGTCATCCTAATTCCAACTATTCAAACAACGCTTGAATTTGAGTTCATATGAAGAAGTTAGGGCAAGTCAAAGTTCAAGTTTGACTTGGACTAATGGTAGGAAGAAAAATGTCGTGGTAGAACTTCAGTGAATGGGGAAACACCAAATGGCAGGCCGCCATTGGCCCCAAATTTCACAGATTATAGAAGGAAGAGGTTTGCAGTTAAATAAATCGGCCCCCAGCACTATTAGGTTGCGATTTGCGATATCTCAATTGCAGATTGGAGGTAGGTTGGCAGTAAAGAATCGACCCCATAGCAAAGCTGGAGTGTGATGTGATATCGTACATCGCACATCACAAGGAACATCAGTTACAGAATTGGCCCTGGGCAGTTAGGGTTATGATTGCGGTATAATTGCATATCGTACAGTGCAATTCCCATTATATATGTACCCTTTGCTCTGCTGATTGCGATATGTGATGGATCCCGAAAGCGATATGGTTATGGGTTGCAGTTAATAGTTCTGTCGAGTCCGTTGGTTTTCACATCGCCCATCGCATAATGCAGTGACCATTATGAAGAATCACCCTTGGTTCTGCCAATTGTGAATCACGGTGCCGATAGACTATGGTCGCCGTTGATAAAGTTGGAGGGTAATACTCTGATTCTCTGTATTATTCTGTCAGTTAAGGAGTAAAGTGTTGATTCTTTATATTATTCTATTGGTTTAATGGATTCAATGTGAAATGGTCTATGAACTATTTTCAATGGAGTTTTTTCCTTATTCGAAAAGCTGGTTACCTGCATACTATTCTAGGCCCAAGACCCTCTATTTGAAATAACTGCGAGCTGTCTTCAAACTAATATGCCGATTGTTGAAACGAACCACTTGCTAAACTTGTCCTTTGTTGAAACTTCCTGGTTTATGGAGGAATCTGCCCACCAGAATATAAAGTGGCTATCCACACAGCGAGAGGCAGGGAGTAGCAAAGAGAAATATAATTTACAGAGTAGTGTAGTGACACTTGCTCCTGGCAGGTGTCTGGAACCTCACTTCAGAAATTTGAAGGTTCTGAGAAGGTGCAGAAGCTTCGTTCCTTCGAATTGGGTGTTCAGATAGGTGATTCGACACAATTTTTCGCCAAAAATTTAGTGGTGATGTCTATTTCTAGAGCTGGGCTCTCCTCTATCTTCCATATTGGAGGTATAAGGGTGTTTATGTAAAATATTCTTGTACTTATTTTATTTTCATGTCATTTAATGAATGAAGGGCCCGGAGATGTAGTTCAAATTGGATGATCAAATCTCTATATCTTGATCTCATGCGTGATTATGTCTTTTTATCTTTATTTTATATGCTTATGTTCCATGGTTTTTAAGTTCTTTGTTATATGTAATTTAATAATGCATCCATAGAAAAAACATCTTGGATCAGAGTGGTATCATAACAGGGCTTAGTTGATCTGAATTGCATGAGGATGTAAACCAGAAATAAGCCTCAAAGGATGTGCATCACGAAGAGGAGACATGGTGGATGTTGAAGCTCGTTGGGAAGAGAAGTGGTCTTGTTTCTGTTAAGAATTGCGAGCGTGAATGACCAAGTGTGTAGCCATGGAAAAATTATAAAGAAATGCACGAGACCTTCCTGCAAATGTCCAAAATGGTGGACATCATGAATGACACATATGAGAAGAGAAGAGAGGAGGAGACAGAGAGATCGAAGGGTGATGCATCATCCACATCTTCCGATGCTTATGCATCTTATTCATCATCTTCCTCGAATGAGGAGATTAACCAGAGACTTTAAGAAGAGAATGTTGAATTAAGAAGGCTACTGTGAGAAGAGAAAGAGGAGAAGCAACAACCACAGATGAGGCCCTGGAAGAGTTGAAGTGCAACAACCAAAGTCTTCAAGCAGATCTTGTTGAATGAAGGAGCCTTCTATAGTAAGAGAAAGAGGAGAAACATAGGTTGCTACGCCAGTTTCAAGCCAAGGATGAGGCTTTGAAAAAGCTGTAGCATGACCCCCGTGAGGTAAAAAGTAATTGTTCGACTATGTGTATTTTTCCTGATGTCAATTTTGCCATTTTTGAAAATCATACCATAAGAATCGACTCCAAACTATTAAGGAGAATGGGGTATGAGGGGAAGGGACTCGATATTAATGGCCATGGCATCGTAAACCCCATCAAAGTAGAGGAATTACCCCATCAGGCAGGGTTTGGGTATGTCAGGAAGGAGGTTGGGGAATGTGCCAAAACAACCAATGAACCACCAACAACAGATGATGAGAAGCCCTCATCAGTTCTTTCCAAATCGACAGTGGAGGTAAAATATGTTGATTTATCCTCAGTTTCACCTTCGCATTATATAATTTCTATTGGAACTATGGAGATACCCATTATAGGGACAAACATGAGACTCCTTACCGAGATGAGGTACAAGGAAGAAGGACTTGGTGTTAATGGCCAATGAATAACTCATCCATTGGAGGTTGAACAAAGACCTCGATCCACAAAGCTGGGGTGCATTGAAGGATAGTGCTCAAAGATGTTCGAAGCTTCCATGACATTGTTGAAACCATCGAGGAAAGAGGATGATGGTAACACATCACCATCAACCTATTGCAGTATGCATGGTAGAGAAAGAGCTGAGGCAAGCTCTCATTTCCATGATCATACCAAAGACCAACAGGAAAGGTATAACAAGTCTCGGTATTCCAATTTTCATTTTGATTACAATCGTATTGTTAATAATGAATGAAAATAATGGGATAGAAGAATTTACAGTTTTTGTGGATTGCATAACCATGTGTTTGTTGAGTGTTGGAGGAGAATAACAGCACGAAAAAGGATGAGGCATGAAAGACCCTCCCAACAATAGGAAAATAAGAAGGTAAACTAGATATGGAGGAAGAAGGCTTATTGTAGTAATTGTGACAAAGGTGGTCATCAAAGAACCATGTGTTGGAGGCTTCATCTAGAGAAGCGTCGCAAGGAAAAAGCATTTGTGCATAAACCAGGTGAAATAGTTGTTTGACCAACAAAGGTGCCACAAGGAGACGACCCAGTCACTTGTTAAGTGAGAGATGGTTCTTCTAGGTGTGGTAGAATGTCATGGCCTTATTTTTACAAATCATGTGTCGCGTTTTAAACTATAAAAGAGATGATGTGTTTTTCATCACTTGTTGCAGCAACAATGATGTTTGGCCTTATTTTGTGTTGCATTTTAAACTATGAAAGTGATGATGTGTTTCCATCACTTGTTGAAGAAACAATAGTGTTTGGCCTTATTTTTGTAAATCATGTGTTGCAGTGATGATGTGTTTTCCATCAATTTTTGAAGCAACAATGAAGTTTGGGCTTGTATTGATATCTAAGGTATTGTTTCCATTTTCATGTAAACTTGACCACAGAGTATGTGTTATAAACTCGTGGCAACTATGGGACGGTTGGCTCATTTTTGGTCATATAGATAAACATGCAATTTACAAGATATTGTACTACAGGTTTGCAGGAGATGCAGGTGTCAACTCATCACTTATGGCTCCGAAGGACAAAGGTGAAGGAGAAGGAAGGATGACCTGTTAGGACACTTCTGGTGTATACAATGTACAAAGCAGTTGCAGATTATTTAATGCTTTTGGAGGACCAAAAGTTTCTCTTAGTGGATAGGATTGATCCAGGAGGATTGATCCTTGTGGATCTCTAAAGACTACCAGTGGCATGGTAATAAGGCTCAAAACTCAAAGTGGAAAAATCTGGATAAACTTAGCATCTGATCGAAGTGCTCGTCATCCTAATTCCAATGATGCAAACGACACTCAAATCTGAGCTCATATGAAGAATTTAGGGCAAGTCAAAGTTCAAGTTTGACTTAGACTGATGGTAGGAAGAAAAATGACGCGACATGCCCATCCCAATGGAAATCTCTATTATCTACTTTAGGTATTTTGGATCCCTACAATGATCACCTGATTATATTTAACGTTGAAAAAGTGGAACATCTTCCTCAGTTTCCTTTCAAATACCAGTCTCCATAAAGAATGCCACAATCCAACAATGTATCATAGACATAGGAACCTCCACCTGTGTTATGGTCATTAGTGTTTGGAAGAAACTTGGTTCCCCATGTCCCCATCCACTATCACTCTTCGTTCTTGGGGCAACCACCCCTTGCAGCCCCTCGATTTGTATCACAATTGTCCTATGACGGTTGTCGACAAGACTGTCTTAATTGATATCGAAGTCAATGATGCCCCATTAGATTGTAACATCTTGTTAGGTCGTAGTTACACCTATGCCATGTCTGCTATCGCATCCACTATCTTTCGTAAGATGTGATTTTCTCATAATGAAAAATATCGTCACTATCAATCAATTGAATTACTATGACCCTTAGTCTCAGACATCTCCTCTTACCATTATCTCATTGATGACTAGAAATAAGACTATCACTTCCTTAATTGATGTGTCTCCTGGAGTTTATAAAGATTCCACATTGCTTGGGGATTTTTATGGCCCACCACCTATCCCTTCTGAGCCTAGCTCGTCTAGTGCCTACATGCTTTAGGCATCACAAGATGCCCACAAGGATTCTGGTACACCTTCATAGCAACTAGCCCCTCTGCAACCTATTGCTCCTAACTCAACCCAACCTTCAGGTATAATTCCTCCAGGCCCATTTCCTTCTACTGGTATCTCTCCCAGCCCATTTCATCCCAAAAATGTTCCCCCAAGTCTTAACCATCTAGGAGTAGTTCCCCTAAGTCATTATCCTTCTAGTCAGATACCTTTCTTATTCCCTCCCCCTATAATCTACTCTACCCCTATTATGGCTAAATTGAGTTTGCTTAACATTACCTTGGGGATCCCAGTCTGGTACATTGATCCTCCCATAAACACTCCTCCTAATCAACTCAAACCTTGCACAACTTTGACCTTGGTTCAACCTGTTGTTCCCACCCCTTCCTTTTCTTTAGTTCCATACGAACCTCAACAAGAAGTCAATCTTGTTGCGAAATCATCTAGTTAGGGGGAAAGCCTAGAAAAAGGGAACCAAAGACAAGGCACCCCAAACAACTCCAGCTCCTCCTAAGCCTCCAAAGCTTACTCCTCCATGTGATTTGTGTGATGTTCTTGGGCATACCACCAATAATCGTCCTAAGCTCCCTCATATCGAGAATGTGGTGTTTGATACCTTTATTGACTCTAACATTCTTGCGGTCCATCTCACCTTACCTAAGTCAACTAAGACTAATATACCCTTGCACATGAATCACCCTTGTGCTTTGTGTGATAACTATGGCCATTATTCCAATAACTGTCCCTGTCTCAAAGACTTTCGTGATACACTTCAAGTACTTTGCGAGTTAGATGTCACTCGTAGTGATTCCACTTCCCTCTACTTGTGGATTTTTGTTCCATTGTTACACTAGAACATGAGGTTTCCAAACCCACCATTATGATTCATCCTCCTAATGTCGAGATGAAACATAGTTTTGCCCCTATTCTCTATCTTTCTTCGTACTTGGGCCGATCTATTGGGAATATCTTGACATTTCTTATTGTGATTTTGTTGAACCTTCTTCTATGAACACTTCAATCTCAACATTGATAGATGTCACATCTACTAGTCATTCGTCTCCCCTTGTTGACGATGTGCATGTGAACCTTGTCTCTCATGAAGATGCCTCAAGTAGCTCCTCTTTATCATGTGGTCTCTTTTCCTCCCATCCTCCCATCTTTCATTCCGATGAGGACATCATGGAAGCCATGACCACCCCTGATTATCCTTGGGATGACATGCACCATCATGTTTACTTCCTTTTGCAGCAAACCCATGATCAATATGTTGTGGAGTCTAAAGACTTCATCCATGCAGAAGTTGATTGGTTCAAACACCCCTTACTTCGAACCCATGAATTCGATCCACATCCACCTTGTGGCCATTATATTTCCACCCAATGTTTGGGAAAGGGGGCATCCATTTTCGAGTGTCCATGAGAAACAATTCTTCCCAAACCTCATTGTGCATCTAGTGGTGTCAACTATAGTACCATTATTCTTCTCCACCTTGAAGAACATTTAGAGTCCCTTATCACTCAAGATCACCTTAGAGATGATCCACTTAATCATTCCTCCTTCTTACATCAACAACCCAGTCCCTTAGACATTGTTTTTATTCAACCACCATGTTGTCTAGGTGAGAATTAGTTCATTATATCCAAAGCCACTCTTTGGTATAGTGACACCATGTATGTGAACCCATAAATTTAGTCCATTTGATTCATACATGTAGTGCCAAACGAGATTGGTAAACCACCATTTGCTTTCTCTTACTGCATCATTTATCCATTCTTCCCATAGGAAGACAACAATAAAATAAACAAATGATGAACCATATCATCACAATGTGTTTAGAGTCCACTGTTTTAAATACATTTGACATGTCCATATCACATTACATCCATCCATAGAAAATTGGGGGGCACCTATTCCCCTGAAACTATCACTATCCTCTAAAGGATCTTGTGCCAGTTGGGCTGAATGCTTGAATCCATTATTTGAGACCTTGGAACATAGTGGAACTCCATAAGGTCCTCTAGCTAAGGGAATCATTCCCACCTTTGCATACTTGATTAGTTCCCTCCATCATCATATGTTGGGGGGGAATATATCATGCTTGGGGGCATGATGGAACCCCTGCCACCTTCTCATTTGTTCAACATCAGTCTCAACCTAGACCTCAATGATTTAGGTATGGTCGATTATCCTCAAATTCCTTGGATAGTTTATCCTACTAGCCTTCTCATCGAGCCATATACACATCGCATATCGTAGATGTTTGATACCATATCATCAAATATTCTACTCTATGTGATACCACACTTATCACTCAGTCCCCATGTTTGACTAGGTGGGTGGGGATGATCCTATACCTTCTCTAGTAGTTCATTCTTGTATTCCTTTCTTACCTTGCTTCTTCATAAAGAAACATCCTTCCAAGAAGCATTAAGGCCATCCTTAAACAAGTAAGGTCACCTACCTGAAAATCGCACATCCAAATTCCAACAGTTGGTTTGTCTGCAATTAGCTCACCAAGGTTTAGGGCCTTCTCCTCCTCTCCAAATTCTCCAACAACTAATTATGAAAATGAATTGGATTTGGGGGAAATAACCCCTTTTATATTAAAAAAACTCTAGTTTTTTCATCGCTCATTGTAACCAACCCATATCTCAGTTTTGTGAACCATCAACGTCGTTGGAAATCTCTCAAGTTATATAATGGGTCTTTCTTTGTTTTTGGTAATTTGACACTTCAACAGGAAGCCATTTTTTCCACGAGGTCTCACTTTTCCGCTTATTAAAATAAAGTTTCTTCATATGAGTTTCTTGTACTCTGGCACCACTTTACCTTTGCACTAGTCAACTCACATGTCAATTTTCATCATGAGTAACCATTTTTTACTTATGATTTTATGGTCCACTTTAGGCCTCCCCCATGTGGCAGCATCATCGAGTCACCCTTGTTCATAACATCAGAGATGAGTCACCCTTACATCTATGGAGTTTGTTCCAAGTCCCCTTGAGTCCAGTTACATTGTATCATCAACGTTTGTGTCGCATTCATCCCATTGTGCTCATATTTGGTCTCTAGCTACACTGCTTTATCTTTGAAAAGCCTTTGTTTGAGTAATTGACCATCCCCTTTGGAATCGAGTCAGTCGCTGCCAGGTCAACCATGCATATCATGCTCTGATAAGCGAAGTCGTCCGTCTGCCTATCATCTTATATCATTTCATCATCATCCCTTGTTTTAGTCCATCAATCACATTTCTATGGCCCTTGTGCCTTTGTTGAGGAATCCTCATTGCTTCAACTGTAGCAGGTCATCTTTTGTTGACTTCAACACATTTATTCTAGGAGAGTGGTATAGAGGGTGGTGTACTTTGGTTCCAGTTTTCATCATTGTTCGGTGCCTCAAATCGAGCAAAGGGAATCATCATTACCCTTTGACTTGGTTGTTTATCGCGTGCTTGACTCCAACTCATTATCACATGATCAATAATCGTACACTTGATGGTCTAATGATACAACATATTGTACCAATATTTCCCAGGTATGTGTGAGATGTTCTATACCTCATGTTGGGGTGGCCCTTCTGGTAGCCCCCCACATGCATGGATGTCAACATATCATGATCCAACCTCATATGTAGTTCCATAGATTTGATGTGTCGGTTTCTACCACTTGCAACACCCACAATATGCATGTCTCATTCAGATCTTCAGAGCCCTTTCCTGTGCAGCATGGCTTCTTTGGTTGTGATCCCCCCTTCCCATGTCAGCTTGAGGGGCATTATGTCTCATGTACTCAAATAATTAGATGCTATTGTATTCAGTCCTAGCCTTCGTTTTCCAAGCTCATTAAGTATACATGACTCATTGTATTATTGTATCACATTCTTGCCCATTGATGCCATCATATCATGTATCGTGTACTTTGTAGCTCAGTCCCACATTGTTGGGAACACCATTATTATTTGTACTCAGTTATCTCAGTGGGTATGGGTATGCCTCCCCTGCCTCATTTGAGATCATGTGCTTCAAAATAAAAGGAGACTTATATCAACTTAGTAGGTCTTGACCCCTCCATTACTCTGTCCTTCCTTACATTGCTTCAACTCTCTCTCTCTCTTTCTCTCTCTCTCTGTGACCCCCATTCAGTCTCTTGTGGAAGTCTAACCTACAATGTATTTTGGTCATACGATTTTCTCCTGGTGCTCGAATGTTGGGGGGCAATCTTTTATCACCTAGCCATTTCTAACTAGGTGCATCGAAATACACCATGTAATATTAATTTTACCATAGTAAAATCACTTTCACCATAGGAAATAATTTAGTAAACCATTTTTGGTAAATTATTTTTGTTTTAAAAAGAAACCATGAGAATAATTGAATAAATCATTATTTATAATTTTCTCCAGAAATAATTATTAAATCATTATTTGATAATTGTTTCTTAACACATTTGACTAAATCACCTAGGAATAGTTAAATAAATCACTATTTATTTATTATTCCTTAAGTTGATTTTTGGAATAATTGTTAAATCACTATTTAATAATTGTTTCGAATTCACACTTTTCTTAATCCTTGCAAAGTGATTAATAAATCATTTTATTTGTTAATTACTTCAACCATTTTCTAAATAAAGATATTTGACCATTTTAAATATAATTTCTACCTCCAAAAAATATAGTAAAGTATTCCTAACAGTTAGATCTTGATTTGGTTAAAAATATTTTATTATTTTCTAGTTTCTAATTTATCCCAATACCTTGTTATAAATAAGAGGTTTTTACATTCATTCTTCACCATGATCACTATCATCATCACCATTATCATCTCATGCCATTTGAGCTCCCACTTGGGTTCTATTTTGCTTTTGGGTTTTTCTGCATATTGAGAGAGAGAAACAAATTGTTGAAGCACAAGGACATCAAAGTACCCATCCCATGTTGATTTGGGGTAGTATCGGATGTGCTCTAGCCATGAAAATTGGTGGAGAAGCTAAGGCACATGAGATCTCCAATACCTAGAAAGGGTTTGGGCAGAATCTAAATAGTTTGGGAGATATTAAAATAATTAATATTTTTAATGGAGTCCCTAAGTATAAACTTAGGGAAAATAAAATACTAATGTGAATTAATATAAAACTATGTTAGAATGGTCCAAAAGTCATGGATCAAGCCAGATCTAATATTATCCATTGATTAGGGACTTAATCTCAGCCGTTTATTTGTCAACGAGAAAAGTATAAGAGGAGGCTTGAGGGTCACTTGGAGAACATACTAAGAGATCAAGATTTCGACTTTCTAGGGCTAGGTTTGCTGAGAAAGTTGAGAGAGTGATCAGAGTTGTGGTGAGGGGTAGTGAATACACAAGCAGAGAGGCAGAGATAGCATTGAGAGGTTCAACACAGTAGTTGGAGAGAGATGCATAAGTAACCAAGGGTTCACGCAGAGCCATCCTGGGCTCATGCAGAGGTAGCTAGAGGCTACGCAGTGCCTTATAGGGCCAGTGTGGGTGACACATAGGGCTAGAGGGATAACGTAGGCCAAGCTAAATTGACTTTGGGCTAACACTGGGCCAGAGAGAGGCTGACATAGTCCTTAGAGGTTGATGGTAGGGTTTCGTGGGGAAGATTGGAGAAGTGTTTATCCAGGGTTTCTGCCGGAATATCTGCTTCCGAGTAGAGAGGTACTATTGCCAAGATTTTTCTCCATTGGGGCGAGCCAGGTTTGGAACCCAGATTGTATTCTAAAACTGCTTAATCAATCAAACCCTCAGATAGTTGCACCATTTTTCCTGCATTTGGTTTTTCCAGGGACATTAGTCCAAAAACAACAGTGTCACTTGTGTGCTTGTTTCTATTTCCTTCAATTGATGATCTGTAATGTGTTGAGCATGTACTTGTAGTTATTTCCAGTATTTACATGGTAAATAACTTGTTAATTAATAGAATAAGTAGGTATGAATAAATCAGTAAAGTGCATGAAGGGTTTGTAACGTGTTAGACTTAGAAATTCCAACATGGTATTAGAGCGTGGTTGCAGATCACAGGAGAACAGAGGACGTCAGCCGAGCAGAGAAACAACAACAGAAAATACTTGTCTCGAGTGACAAAATTTGCTCCTAATAGAGTAGCAACAAGGAAGGGGTGACACAGTGCTTGCGTCATCAAGATTAGGCTAGGAAGAGGCAATGTAGAGGCCGAGGGAGGGAAAGACAGGCTCACATAGAGGCCAGGAGGGTTGACGTAGTTGGCTAAGGAAGATGATTTGCTAGTGCCGGGATTGCACAGAGCTTAGGAGCTCTGACCTTTAGTTTCCTGGGGTTTAGGAGGCTGTGGGTAAGTTGTAAAGAGGAGATGGTGGAGTACTATACTTAGAAAAGTATCTAACAGGGAAAGGCTAAGGAGGAGGGAGTTTCCACTGAGGACTTTTAGCTGACAAATCCAGATCAGTGGTGTAGTTGCACTAGTGATCGGGGTGGGGGCATCTCGACATTAGCAGAATGGTTTCCAGGAGGGCAATCGAGGCTCAGAGGGAGTGACACCGATAACTTCCAGGAGGGAAGTAGAGGAGCAGCGAGATGGCAATGAACGGGGTAAGAGACCAGGACAGACTAGACAGAGCCTTAAACTTCATAGTCTTGAAGGCCAAAATCCTTTCTGTTCTAGACATGAATCATGTCAAGCACTTCACCTTGAGGACGATAGCTATCCTAGTTGACCCAGCTAATAACGACAAGTACGAGGAAGCAGGGAGATATCGAGCTGTAGTTAGATGGATTACAAGCGATGAGGGGTAGGATCCTTGAGCTACCCAGCCTCTTGGATTAGACCTTTCTATGGGAGCCCTAAAGAGGAGTAGCAAGACTGGCGGATGTCAGTAGAGATGGATGTGGATAGAGCAACAGAGGAAACTACAATGCAGGATTCCGAGGAAAACATGAGGCAGCAGTGTGAGAGGCATGAGAGTGTTGCACCAATGCAAGATGGCATAGAGAGGTGTGCAACGGTGCGAGATGCATAGAGTTGTTGCAGCAACACAGAGGTTAGAGAGGGAGCACTTGTCAATGACAGAGGGAGCTTCAACATCAGGAGTGTTTATAGCCTGATGGAGATGTCAAAGTTGGGATATTAGTTACTTACTTCTCAGTAATTGAGTTGTAGTGCAGAAGTTAGCAGTGGTAGTGCTATGGGCAGCGATGCAACATGACGAGAGGGGTTGCAGTGCAGATGCAACAGTGGCAGTGGCAGGGCCATGGAAAACAACACAGATGCAGACGGAGTTGTAGTAAGGATGCAATAGTGGTAGTGGTAGGGCCATGGGTAGCAGTACAAGATGCATCAGTGCAGATTATGGGCAACAGTCCTAGCATCAGCATAGGGACCGATGCTAGATGATCGGGATGATACTCAATGAGGAGTATTTCTAGAGCACAATCCTTGCTAAGAGGGAGTGTTGATTTGGGGTAGCACCAGATATGCTATAGCCACAAACATTGGTGGAGAGGCTAAGGCACATGAGATCACCAATACCCAGAAAGGGTTTGGGCAGATTCTAAACAGTTTGGGAGATATTAAAATAATTAATATTTTTAATGGAGTCCCTAAGTCTAAACTTAGGGAAAATAAAATATTAATGTGATAATATAAAACTATGTTAGAATGGTCCAAAAGTCATGGATCAAGCCATATCTAATCTTAGCCATTGATTAGGGACTTAATATTGGCGGTTGATTTGTCAACGAGAAGAGTATAAGAGGAGGCTTGAGGGTCACTTGGAGAACACACCAAGAGATCAAGATTTCGACTTTCCAGGGCTAGGTTTGCTAAGAAATTTGAGAGAGTGATCAGAGTTGCAGTGAGGGGTAGTGAATATAGAAGCGGAGAGGTAGAGATATCACCAGAAGGATAAGTGCAGTAGCCGGAGAGAGGGATGCAGAAGCAGCCAAGGGTTCATGCAGAGCCAACCAGGGCTCACGCAAAGGCAGCCAGGAGTTGCGTAGTGCCTCAGAGTGCCAACATGAGTGACATAGAGGGCAAGAGGGATGACACAGGCCAAGGCAGAGTGATGTTGGGCTAACACTGGGCTAGAGAGAGGCTGATGCAGTCCCTAGAGGTTGACGTTGGGGTTTTGGGGAATATTGGAGCTATGGAGCTGTCAGAGTGTTTATCTGGGGTTTTAGCTGGAATAACTACTTCCGAGTAGAGAGGTACTACTACCAAGATTTTTCTCTGTTGGGTGAGCCGGATTTGGCACCCAGATTGTATTTTGAAACTACTTAATAAATCAAACCCTCAGATAGATGTACCAGTTTTCCCGCATTGGGTTTTTCCAGGGACGTTAGTCCAAAAACAACGGTGTCACTTGTGTGCTTGTTTCTATTTCCTTCAGTTGATGATATGTAATGTGTTGAACATGTACTAGTATTTATTTCCAGTATTTACAAGGTAAATAACTTGTTAATTAACAGAACAAGCAGGTATGAATAAATCAATAAAGTGCATGAAGGGTTTCTAACGTGTTAGACTTAGAAATTCCAACATCCCATAGTGGGAGGATTTGCAAACCCTTGTTGTAAATCTCCTTCATCAGGAGTTTTCTAATAGATTATTCATTTAAAGTCGCAAATCTCCTTCATCAGGAGTTTTCTAATAGATTATTCATTTAAAGTCTTCTCCTATTGGGTTATTGCATCAATTATTTCTTGTTGTTATATGTTTTAGATTGCATATGATCTTTTTATTGCAGGGTTTCCTTCTTTTATTATTGCAGATCTGAAGCGTAAACAACCATATTTTGTTGTTAGGGTCACTTGTCACCAGTGACTCAAGTGAAGCATTTTTGGTAAACCTTTCTAAAATCTTTACACTAACATTGTATTTCTACCCATAGCCATAGATTTCAATCTCATTTCTGGTTGTTGATTATGATAGGTCAACTATTGTTTGAAAATCAACCTAAGTGGTCAAAGTAACCAAGGCATTAGGAGTGCCATTCACCAATTTTCTAGGAGAAAAAGGCCCCAAACCCCTCAGGACTTTGCCTTTTTGTCTCAAACCTTTAAAACAACATAGTTCCCTTCTTTCATTTACCACATTCCTAGAATATAATAATTAAAGTACATACTAGTTAAGGAGATTAGTAGAAGACTCAGAGTGACCGCTCATATTCACTCTCATAGATGGGGATGGTCATAGTGCATTCTCATCTTTGTGGCTAGTATTGGGTCTAGATTGACTAAGTTGAGTAAAATACTATAGGAGTGTCCACTTACCTCCATAGGAAAGGATGACCCTAGTGCATTAGTCAGCCTATTTGATTGAAAACCCCTGTGATCATATTCCCAACATTTAAGTGAACACTTGGAATTTTGGATATGATTGCATAGAGAACTTCAATTTTTATGAGAGATCCTAGTATATGCCTAGTTTGAAGTATTTTTTTGTCAAGATTGATTTCATTTCTAGTTTGCATGAACAAATTAAGAGTTTCGTTTCATGCTTCTTGAATTTAGTTGTTAATTATGACTTATAAGTAACAACCAAACTAACTTTGATCCTGCACATACTGTGCTTTCACCTCATAAGTGTACCAACCTAGATTGATAAATTAAATGTAATGGTATTCTAGTATAATTTAATTGATCGATAGAAACCATAGGGATAGCTTTGTGAGGAGAGCCTAACAATATAAAACCATGTCAAGGCTTGTCCAACCTCCCAATTCCTCATGAATGTGAAGCTTCAAATTATGGTAGAGGTTGTCCTTGTGATATACCTACCCTATCCAACTTGAGATTCCTCTCTAACCACATTTCCTAATGTTTGAAACAGATTCATTGTGGTAACCATGTGAGACTTTTCCATGATGAGCCCTTAGATTACTATCTATTGCACATCATTTTACCATGTATTATTAATAATTAGCCTTAGAGAAAAAACAGCATTATTAAGTACTATTATTTTAATGGCCAAACTAGATGTTGTTGACACATGCTTATTTAAATGAACAATGGCCAAAATAGATATGATGAATGCGTAATGTATTGAGTGTTTTCTAGTTTATTATGTTGATTTTAATTGTGTGCAATAATATTCACTGGAAACGTAAGGATTATTATAGAAATGGTTCAAGAATGTTGGATTTTATTGACCCTCCATTTTGAAACGTTTTTGTGATCACAAAACCATCTTTGTTTCTCAAAACCCCTTTGAAACATCATCCTTCAATATTAATTTGGCTCAAATCCTTAATATTTTATTTCAAACATTTGATCTTATGCTCAAGGTAAGCATAGTATTTTAAATTTTTATTTCCTAAAGTTATTTGGTTTGATTAACAAAAAATTGGAGAGTAATTTTACCTATGAAAATATTGACTTTATGTGTCATAGCTTTGTTAATATTTATTCACATGAAACTAGCGAGTCCACTCATCTAGTTCAAGAAGGATGAAGCAGGTCTTCCATGGATCCTTCCATTCAATGCTCATCGATGCACATGAGGGAGATTTTCTAAGAAAAGATACGAGGATTTGAGCCTTCACTTGCCAGATATATGTATGGAAGTGTTGTTTCATATTTTGCCTAAAAATGTGTGTTAAAATAATTTTTTATGAGAAACCAATATAACAAATCACCTCTGATCCTAGAGATTAGAGGGTTGATCTTATCTATCAATTAGAAGTTTTTTATATATTATGTATCAAAAACCTTGAAAAAGACTAAGGGTGTGTTAAACTTGAAGCAAGATTACACTACTGAGAGTTTATATAATACTTGTATTATTTTGTGTTAATACCTCAGTTACACTGAAACCGCTCCTTAGAGGTGGGAAACTTGTTACAATGGTTCTCACATTCCCGAGAGCTTTGGAACTATATGGGAATGTTACCTTTTCAGCGGGAGCTGCAATGGGAGTTGAGGAAAGTTCTGGAGCTTTGAAGACTATTTCTTTTGGAGTTCCCACATTCCTTTGGGTTGGAGAATACAAAATCTGTAGAGAAATATGCTAAACTACCCACAAAACATGAGCCTATGTTGAAACCTTTCTAAGAAGAAAGGCCAAAGACATCCTTAACATCGATATCCTTAATTGAGAAACTGGAGCATTCTATGGATGGGTTAAGGAAGCATGTGGCACCTCAAGTAAGGGCGATATCTGGGATGTCACGCTGATGAGTATTTCTTTTGCTATTTATGTATATATATCACAGAAGATTGTGTGTGCATATTGCATAGGGCAGTCAATGCTTAAACATTAGAGTTGCTTTGCTTTTTCTCTTAAGAATAACTAGAGAAACATATGTAAAATTGTTCCTTTGTATTTTAAAGCTAGATTGTGTCAAAGACTGGTTGTGTCATAGAGTTGATAATGAACTTGACATTTTATATATATATAAGGGAGAGAGACACCCAGAGAATATATTTATATATAAGAGGGATTATATATTTAAATTGATTTTAATTATTTGAATATTTATTCAATATTAATTTTGATTATTATATAAATTAATATATATATATATATTAATATATATATATATATATATATATATATATATATATATATATATCATATATATATATCTTTATTATATAATATTACAGCTCCCGATTAGTCGTTTCCTGTAAATTTTGGGGAAACATCTAGCCATTCCTGACACCTATACCCAAGTTCCCAATGTTCCCACGTTCTAGAAACTCATGCAACATAGGTTAATACCAACAGTGCTATCATAGCTGCATTTTGAGGGTGTGACTGTAGCTTAGTAGGCTTCTCTTTATGGATTGGCAAGGGCCCACCATTCCAATGAAGAAGCTCTATATTCTCTTTTGTGTTAGATATTTTGTTTTAGTTGCTTTTAGTTTGATAAGATCTCATTAACATAGAAATAGTTCATATGTTTCGTATAACAGAGGTTTGCGTTCATAGTATTTTTCTATTGAATTATTAATGGTTTTAGTTTCTAATGTATGTTAATTATTTAATGATTGTGGTGGCTTACATTGAACAACACGAAATATATTGAAATTAAAGCCAATTTGTAGTATTGTTGGAGGTAATCTTAAATTATTATTTTTTGAACTGTACTTAGAGTCATTTATAAGCATTGTGTTGGGCCTCTGTTTTGCCTTGCTTTATATCACCTTTTACTCGAAATCACTCATGCTTTTGTCTAGCTTGACTAGTCATTGTCATAGTTTTGTGCATTCTCGGAGATAATAAATAAGTATTTGCTATTCCTTTGCTTTAATGAGACTTAAACATTAAAGGCATATTTAATAATAGATTATGTGTTTGCAGGTTTACAAAGTTCGTCATATGCCTATTCTGATAGAGGCGAAGTTCTTGCACCACACATTCTTGCACTAGTACTGGAAGGATTCCTGCAAAACACATTCCTGCACCAGCATTGCGAATTAGTAAGTCTGCTCAAAATCCTTATAATTTCTAAATGGCCAATTTTGACCTTAGTTTTTATGAAAATGGAGGTGAATTATGGAAATCCGAGCAAATGGGTTTTTCAAAAATATAACCAATTACCCATAACCAAAACCATTTCCTGAGATTCAAAGTATTCCAAAAGTTACGAATAGGTATTTGAAGCACTTTTATAAAAAAACACTATTTTTTCCATAATTCTAGAAAACACAGTCAACAAGTTTCCAGACTTTTGATTTCCGCCTCGGTTTTTTTGTAGATGAAGGTAAATAAAGAAATTCCGCGACATGGGTTTTTTTCCCAGTATAGGAAATTGAGTAAGACGTGGGAATTTTTCCAAAATGCGTAATGGTTGAGTAGATACAAAGGGCGCTCTAGAGCCAGTTTGTTAAAATTACCAAATTTTCTAGAATTCTAGAAAAATCCTAGAATTGGAAAATTCGTATTAAAGCACTATTCTTTTAATAGGGGAATGGTTGTAATGTTATACTATGTAATTAGAATTGGTTGGGATTCAATCCCCATATTCCTTGCAAAGGAACAACTTGTTTTAATAATTATCAAAGATTATAAAAGGAGGAATGGTGCATGTAGAAAGGGGGGATGGTGGAGGAGCGATGCTGTGTAGTGTTGCTGTAACTTTGTTTTGCTGGTATCGCCCAAATCTAGGCTGGACTATTTAATTCATCATGTATTTGCCTTTATGATTTACTAAGAAAGGGAGCTTCGCCTTATGTTCATAAATCACATTTTCCTTATGTTTGATAGTTGATGAATTGATATAGTGTTTAGCAACATTTCTATTTGAAAAGGAAACGTGTTGGTTGGATAGGGCCCAGCCAACTCAGCACGTTCTCCCTATTTCCTGTTCTTGTAATTTATGTTTTAAACTGCCATGTGTGATTTAATTTACAACATCTGAATTTCTATTTGAGTGAAAGCAGATCTGCAACATGAAGTTGTTAAATTTCCTTTCCCTGCATTTGATTTTGGATTGGTTTTCCCCACTTGGTCTGAGCAGGAGAAATTACCTGCACCAGTGCACGTTGGTGTGCTATTCACTTTCTGCACATTTGGATTGGTTTTCCCACCTGGTTTGAGCAAGAGAAATTACCTGCACCAGTGCACATTGGTGTGCTATTCACTTTCTGCATGTTTGGATTAGTTTTCCCTCCCTGGTCTAAGCAGGAGAAATTACCTGCACTAGTGTGCGTTGGTTTGCTATTAATTTTCTACAAGTCCCTTTGATTTGGTTTTCCTGCCTGGTTTAAAATAGAAGAGTTGAACTTGCACCAGTGCAAGATTGTGTGATGCAGCAAGCCTTTTTAGTTTACTTCTAACAACTTTCTTGATTTCACTAAGATTTCATGACAGGATAAATTATAAAGATTGTTTCTCTATTTCTACGCTTTGATAAACTCAAAAACATTCATCTTTTTGGTATGCAATTTGGCTTCATAACACTTGCAGTAATTAAGCATTGATTCCAAGAATTAAATGTTAAAGTGTAAGAAGCTCTGATCTGGTACAAGGACCAGTTTCTTGTTACTGGATCTGAGTGCTTTGGACTTGAGAAAGATCAAGCCCTTGCATGAAGAAAAAACACTTTTAGTACAAACATCATTTTACACCGTCTGCATGGAAATCTTTACATAAGCAGGTTTGAAGGGCCCATCTGTTGAGACTGCTAAAGTGTCTCTGCTAAAGAAAAACACATTCAGTAGTTAATCAATAGTCAGCTAGAGTGATTGCTCCTTTATTTCTAAATCTCTTTTGCAAATGCATTCTTTCTTGTTCCAGCACTAGATTACTTTAATGATTCAATTATCTTTTACTCTTTCGATTTTGCAAGCTTTTCTTTAAAGTAGGAATTTCTATTTGGAAAATTCATACCATCTATGGCATTGCTTGTGCTTCATCTCTAAGTTTACGAATCCCCCAGATTGACAATTAAGTGTTGAGGAGTTTTTCTTAAGTGAAATTCCTGCACCCAACATTTTGGCGCCATTGTGGGGAAGGTGATTTGATTTGGTAAGAATTTTCTGTTGATGCAATAGAAGTAAGTCTTCCTTTATCTTTTTGTATTTTTTATGCAAGTGTGGTGAGCTTTATTTCAGCCAATAAGTTTTAAAATCAATTATCTTCATATCCTAATCTTTAACGTTATATCATTTTTGGGGTGTTGTAAGAACCCCCGTTACTAATATGTGTGTGGATACAGGAACTATCAATCAACTAGATGGACTTAAAGATGATAAAAAGTATGAAAGTTCTCTCTCAAGCCCTAGCAGCTGCTGGGATCTTGATCTCTACCTCTTAGGAAGAAAATTTCTTGACAATAGTTAAGGACTTGTCCATTTCTCCACCATTACAAGAGGATTTTGAAGTCTCTTTTGAGGAGACAAATGAATCATGCACTATAATCAACGAAGGATATCCATTGGAACCTAAGAACGAAAAGTTCTTAACATGTCTATCAGCAGATCCCAAATGTGATCAAGAGACTAACCACCCTATGGAGAACAATCAACATGACATAGAAGAAGAGGATGAGCAACATGGGCCAAATCAAGAAATGGACCAAGAATAACATGATCATATCGAACATTGGTTCCGAACAATGACTCAATCGAGGGAGTATTCTTCTCTTTTAAAACTCTTGTTGTCATATCAAGTACATTGGTTGGTTCTTCATGCTTATGTACAAGTTTGTATGATAAATTTGAGCATGAATATATATTTTCACCTGATCCACACATGGCTTCATTGGAAGTACTCCTATACATAAAAGGAAGTCTTCCACCTCTTAGGTAAAGTAGGGTAAGTGAATAAAGCTGTTAAGATGCTATTAGGGTTTTTGATTTTTAAAGTGTAGTCACTAAAACTACTTTTGATCCACATTGGTTGTTAATACACACATCTATGACACATCTTGTTGAGTATGATTCACTCTAATACCTCATTATTTTTCAAAGTAACCATGACTAATCACTCTAAGAAGTTGTCATTTGATATATATAATTTTAGTTTTCCTTAGAAGGTACTATTGGAAACCCCCTATGGAAGACCACTCTTGTTAAGATCATAATAAGTTATTCATGAGAACACTAGCATTCTTAATTCAAGGAGTCTTTTAGTCATTATATGTGATATCTTTAACAAGTCTTTGGGGTAGAGGAACTAGTCAGTAATGATTAGTCATTAAAAACTTTTCACGCCATCCCGTACTCTTGAGTAGATCTGTCTCCCCATTTATTAAGTAACCTTTTAGGTTAATCATAATCAAAGTATACAAAAGATTTAGGGGAGGATAGGAGGTCTCGTGATGAGCCAACCTACCACGATCATGAGACCTATCATGCATGACATTACTGCTTCTGGTCACCAAGACAGAGTAATGGCTTTCAACCGAAAAGTTGGAAGACAGGAGGTCTCATCATGAGCCGACCTATTCATCCATGTTACTTCTTGTGAGTGGCACTGCCATTAGTTGGTTACCAAGCCAAGACAGTGGCCTTCATCTAAAATTAAAATAAGATAACTATGAATCCATGCCTAGTAAGTGGGACACAGACATTTCAATGGGTCAAAAGACACCCCTGCCGAGGTTATGGACACCTACGGGTAGCAGGGCTATGTCTGTGGCATTAAAGTTAATTGCTTACTATAATTTGCTTGGCTATCTTTCTCCTCCCCTAAACTTATCCTTCTTTTCATGGACAATGGTTTTAAAGACAATTTGAACATAATGCTTTGAGTTATATCTTTCAAAAATCAAGAATCTTTAAGGATGTGGTACCCTTATTAAAGGTTATTCTTTGTGCTATATTAAGAGGAAATTTAGTTTGAATCCAGATGACAACAAAATTTAGAGTGTTCAATAAAGAGGTTGCTAATTGGTGTCATAACTCATTTTGACTTTCATGGTATTTAGAGTGATGAATTACTCAATGATGACTCCTCACTAGATGCTGGTTAGCAACAATGTGTATTGATGGTGGTTGCCTCTAAATATGCACAACATAATCTAGGTACAAGATTGCTATAGTAGGTGCATGAACTTGTGGTAGTTATTTTAAGATTGCAGCATTTGAACAAAATTTGATTTTCATTATAAGACTTTGGGCAGAAACAAAACAAGGAATTCATTTGGGACAAGGTAACAATTATGTACCATACTCTTTTGTCTATAATTTCTACTTTTTGTACCTAATCTCGTTGCATTCTTACAATTGATATTTTCATTAGAACTGTGACATGGTTAGCAGGCAGACCTTCCAATTTTTTTTTTGCCTTTCTTCATATCCCATTTTCGTATTTCCCCATCAGTTTTCTTCTTCAGAATGATTACCTTCCCATTCGATTCGTAAATCCCACTTTACCCCTTGAATTTTTTTTCCTATCCCACTTCTGTTTCTGCCCTCTTGATGGTACTATTCCTGGAATCCCTCTAATAAACTTCCTTCCCATCTCAAATTTTTCCCTTTTCCCACTTCTTTGTTCCCCCTTGTACTTATTGCAGGGTCCACTGGAGAAAGAGCAAAAGGATATGCTCAGAAGCATCAAAGAAATGGCAAAGCAAACGTTCCATATGATAGAGGAAGTCATGTTAAACTCCAACCCACATTTTACGAAAATTCCATGTTTTTTTAGCAGATTTTATGCTTGTACCAGTGAAATCATGTTGTAATATACAGTAGTGCAAGCAGAAAAGTGCCAGCAAAGCAGCGCAGTTTAGGTGGTGTATGCAGATTAGTGCAAGCACACACCATCCTTGCAATTTGATTGTATTTCTTGTGACAGATATTCTTGAAATTAGTATAAATAATCAAAGAGTCCAACAAACACTCTATTCTTGGAAACGAGCTTTATCTAGAGTAGGAAATGTGATCACATAGAATTGCAGGAAACATCATTACGATGCCCATAAATGTTTTTAATCTTTCCTTTTGCAAGGGTGCAACAATGCGACAATTTATTTCCTTACATGAGGACATGCAAGAAGGTCAGCATGGGGGGATGTTGAGCCTCTGTTTTTCCTTGCTTTATATCACCTTTTACTCTAAATCACTCATGCTTTTATCTAGCTTGACTAGTCATTATCATGGTTTTTTGCATTCTCGAAGATAATAAGTAAGTATTTTCTATTCCTTTGCTTTAATGAGATTTAAACTTTAACGGCATATTTAATAATAGATTGTGTGATAGTAGGTTTACAAAGTTGGTTATATGCCTATTTTGATAGAGGTGAAGTTCTTGCACCACACATTCTTGCACTAGTACCGAAAGGATTCCTGCAGAACACATTCCCACACCAACATTGCAAATTAATAAGTCTGCTCAAACTTCACGTAATTTCTAAATGGCCAAGTTTGACCTTGGTTTTTATGCAAATGGAGGTGAATTATGGAAATCTGCGCAAATGACTTTCTCACAAATATAACCAATTACCCATAACCGAAACTGTTTCCTGAGATTCAAAGTATTCCAAAAGCTACGAACAGATATTTGAAGCACTTCTATAAAAAACACTGTTTTTTCCAGGATTCTAGAAAACACAGTCAACAAGTTTCCAGACTGCCAACTTCCGCCTCAGTTTTTGTGTAGAAGAAGGTAAATAAATAAATTCTGCAACATGGATTTTTTCCCAGTATGGGAAATTGAGTAAGACGCAGGAATTTTCCAAAATGCGTAATGGTTGAGGAGATACAAAGGGCGCTCTAGAGGCAGTTTGTTAAAATTACCAAATTTTCCAGAATTCTAGAAAAATCCCAGAATTGGAAAATTCATATTAAATCTCTATTCTTTTAATAGGGGAATGGTTGTACTATTATACTATGTAATTAGAATTGGTTAGGATTCAATCCCCATATGCCTTGCAAAGGAACAACTTGTTTTAATCATTATGAAAGATTATAAAAGGAGGAATGATGCACGTAGAAAGGGGGGACGGTGGAGGAGCAACGCTACAACAATGTTGTTGTAACTTTGTTTTGCTGGTATCGCCCAAATCTAGGTTGGACTCTGTAATTCATCATGTATTTGCCTTTATGATTTAATAAGAAAGGGAGCTCCTCCTTATGTTCATAAATCATATTTTCCTTATGTTTGATAGCTGATGAATTGATATAGTGCTGAGCTACATTTCTATTTGAAAGGGAAATGTGCTGGTTGGCTAGGGCCCAGCCAACCCAGCACATTCTCCCTATTTTCTATTCTTGTAATTTATGTTTTAAACTACCAAATGTGATTTAATTTACAATATCTAAATTTCTATTTGAGTGAAAGCAAATCTGCAACGTGAAATAGTTAAATTTCCTTTCCCTACATCTTTGGATTGGTTTCCCCGCTTGTTCTGAGTAGGTGAAATTACCTGCACAAGTGCACGTTGGTGTGCTATTCACTTTCTGCATGTTTGGATTGGTTTTCCCCACCTGGTCTGAGAAGGAGAAATTACCTGCACCAGTGCACGTCGGTGTGCTATTCACTTTCTGCACATTTGGATTGGTTTTCCCGCCTAGTCTGAGCAAGAGAAATTATCTGTACCAGTGCACGTTGGTGTGCTATTCACTTTCTGCAAGTCTATTTGATTTGGTTTTCCCGCCTGGTTTAAAATAGAAGAACTGAACCTGCACCAGTGCAAGATTGTGTGATGCAACAAGCCTTTTTAGTTTACTTCTAACAAATTTCTTGCTTTCACTAATATTTCATGACAGGATAAATTATAAAGATTGTTTCTCTATTTTTGCACTTTGATAAACTCAGAAACATTCATCTTTTTGGTATGCAATTTGGCTTTGTAACACTTGCAGTAATTAAGCACTGATTCCAAGAATTAAATGTTAAAGTGTAAGAAGCTCTGATCTGGTAGAAGAACCAGTTTCTTGTTACTGGATTTGAGTGCTTTACACGTAAGAAAGTTCAAGCCCTTGCACAAAGAAAAACCGCTTTTGGTATAGACATCATTTTACACCCTCTGCATAAATTGTTGTTCCTACACTAGTGCAAGATAGATTCTTGCGAGAAGGAAATATTTACATAAGCAGGTTTGAAGGGCCCATCTGTTGAGACCGCTAAAGTGTCTCTGCTAAAGAAAAACACACTCAGTATTTAATCAATAGTTAGCTAGAGTGATTGCTCCTTTATTTCTAAATCTCTTTTGCAAATGCATTCTTTCTTGTTACAACACTAGATTACTTTGATGATTTAGTTATCTTTTACTCTTTCGATTATGCAAGCTTTTCTTTAAAGTAGGAATTTCTATCTGGAAAATTCATACTATCTCTAGCATTGTTTGTGCTTTGTCTCTAAGTTTACGAATCCCCTAGGTTGAAAATTAAGTGAGGAGTTTTGCTTAAGTGCAATTCCTGCACCCAAAACATTATTGGAATTATTATTAATTTATCCATCAAATTTCTAAGCTATAACTAAATTGTTCTTAAAAACTTGATCTATAAATTATGGTTGTTTTTTGAATTTTTGTCAAGTTCTAAATCCATAACTACAAATAACATTATTTCTCAACACTGGAAGTCGTGGTATTAGCCTCGAAACTCTAGAATATATAAACTTGTTTGGGGATAACATTGTTTGAAGAGGAATAGGGTATATAGTTTCTTTTCCTTCTTCCATATTATTTCATCTATGACAACTCTATCAATATGAATTAGACCATGCATTTTGAAACCCTAGAATAGGGCATTAACACATCAGTCCATGATTATATTAAATTTTCTAATTGAAATGGTCTTTGCACAAGTTTTGGCACATTTACATCACTACAAAATTGATTTTCATGATTTTAGTAGTGTGCCTCAATTGATCCACTAACAAAGTTGGTTCGATTATATTAGGGTTATGATCTAGAGTTTGCTTCTCTACGTAAACTAATAAGACTACTAAATATTGAAATGAGTTGCACTTCAAAATTTCTCTAATCTTCTTTCTTCTATACAAGGATCACTACAACATTGTCTCATTCTTGGTGGTTGTACTGATGGTTGATTGCATTCACAGTAATTGTCAAATGATATTGCTAACTTAAAACTACAACATTGTATTAAAAACTTGTCCCATTCATTAACAAAGTTTGTCACAATATTCATTAATTAGGGTTGGAACATTAATCCACAAAATAAGATTACATCACTAATACGTTAATAAGGGTTTCATAGTTGATGCATAAATTAGGGTTTGTAGAATTGGAAAAGGTTCATACACTAATTAGGGTTGTGCAGTTAATATAGAAATTAGGGTTTGCATAATTGACAAGTACAACCAGGAAATGTTGACCTCTCAAAGGAATTGACCATCCACCATACAACAACACCTAAATGGTGTTGGAAATATTATAGCAGGGTTCATCAAAGAGAGAAATTGGACTGTAATAAGGGAACAATGAATAGATAGGAACCTCAACAAAGATACCACTGCACAAGGACTAGATTCTCCACGTGCAAAGTACTGGACCTTCTTAGTAAAGTTCTTTTCTTACATCAATCTCTAAATTACTTTTTTTGTCTTCTTCTTTATCCTCTTAAGGTCCGATTCATCAGTCAGACAGGGTTATAGCGACTTAGTGATTGTATCCCTATTAGGTTTTATTCTATTGCATATTAAGTCAGTTTAATTTCTTGGGTTGTTATCAAATTTTGGTTGCTAGTTTGAAAAGCTTTATTCAGTTTATCAGGTTTTCTAGATCTGCCATGTTGCCTGCACAAACTGTGCACACAGTTCTTAAGTATATGTCCCGATTTGACACTAGGGTATCTCAATTGCTATTAATTTTTCTCAACATGTTTGGCACCATTTCTAGGGAACTATGAAAGGTGAACGATCTTAGTGTAGTTTTTATTTTGTTTGTTTTTCTAAATAGTGTTTAGGTTGGCAGAGGGAATACTGTGAGATGCAAAGACACATCCATTTCAGAGATACTGAAAGAGGTCCTAACTTGTTGTATCCACTTTAGTGGGTCATCCCAAACCCTCTTTAACATACTATAAGACCTAGGGATAGAAAAGGTAGATTTCTTAAGTTTGAAGTTCCAACATATTTGTTTGATAATACTCAAACTATACCTACTAACCCTCTAGAATGGTATGTAGGAAATCAAACATGGGAAAAAATCCCTATCCTTGAGTTGATTTCAAAATTTGAAAAGCCTTATTCTAAAAGTACTATTGAGAAGGGAAAATGGAAGATAAAAGGTAGCTAGGTTGATCTGGTTTTGAGACAAGATATCAGTCTTGCACACAAATCAACAAATTTCTGAAGACCCCTCAAAACATGGTAATCTCACAGTTTAAGTTACCCGTTGTGGAGAACATACCAGAAGTATTTGTTGAGGATAACTTCAACATTCCCAATAATCTAGTCATTGAGCCACATTTCTCACCTAGGTTGCTTAACTTTAGATTATTTGTCAATATGGCAGATGAGCAGAATAGAGAGGAAGAGTTGCCTTTGGGTTTCCTATTCTTGATAGAACACTGCATGTTGTTATGAAAAATATTCCTCCATCAATACTTCCTAACTTTAGAGGTATGGCTATGGAAGGCCCAAATTCCCATCTTTTTGAGTTTGATTTTCTATGTCAAAGCTATAATTATGGAAATGATGCCCAAAATTCGAAACTATTTCCTACCACTTGAAAGAATCCGCTCTTAGGTGGTTTATGGGGTTGGTGGAATCCACCATTACATCTTAGGATCAAATGAAGTCTACTTTCTTGAAAAGTACCAAGACTATTGTAGGGCTAGATACACCCATAAAGATATCTTTAAAATGAAACAACAACTAGAATAAAGTCTAGAGGATTTTGTAGAAATATTCTTGTGTAATCTTAAAAAAAACTAAAATAAGTGCACTAAGTGATGAAATAGTTAGGACCATATTTTTTAAAGCATTATTGGATGAATATGTAGATTACATTAACGGTGCTGGTGATATATCTCAGATGTCTTTTAACAAAATATGTTATTTATGTAGGAAGTATTCCAAGTGCAGACCTAAGCCTGGCAAAGGACTCTGAGAGGTATTCTCAAGGGAAGCTAAACCTGCCTCAGGAGGGATAACGCAGATGGAATTAAGCACTTACTTGAGTATTTTAAAATAAAAATCCTTGGGACTCTTAGTTCTTGGCTAGATACATTGAAACTTAAGAAGAAACAAGAAGATGAAAACACAACATTATCCATATTTTGTCATCATTGTAGAAAGAAGCATCTTCCTAAGGATTTCCCATTGAATTATGTGTGAGTTTGTGGCATATGTGTAGATGATAATGATGCTAAAGGTTATCCCTCATTGCTAGGACTTCGATCAATTTATGTAAGAGGAAACAAACCACGGAGAAGGTCATGGCAACCGAGGACACAAGGTATATCATAAGAGCCTCCTGTTGAGATTAACAACAAGAAATTCTAAAAATAGCATTCAGAATATTCCAATTTTAATTTTTCCTTGAATTAAAATTTGAATTTAGTCTCACTAGCTACTTGAAAAATAATTAATTAATTCATCTTGAGTTAATTAGTTGGAGAAATTCAAGCTAGAAGTTCTTGTGAAGTCATGCAACAATTATCCCTTAAATTAAGGAGATTATCCTTAATAAGGAGATAAAGATGAGTTGTATTTGAGTTGTTAATTAGTTAGCTCAGTTACTGAGTTATTCTAGTTAAATTAGTTCAAACAGTTTGAGGAACTAATTGTGAGTTCAGTCAGTTAATGCATGCATGCATGAAACTAGTGTACTCCAGATAACTAAAGATTCTCTCATAAATAACTCATGCATGTTAGTTTAGACAAAGACCCAATTGAGATTAAAGACAAGGACATTGTACTATCAGTTGGTGGATTTTTCCTATAAAGGAAAATCATCCATGCAGAAGGAACAAGGTTCCTTGAGGATTGCACAGTTCTGACAGTGTGTTGGAGTAGTGCGTGAGATCAGTGTCACAATGTGTAACGGTTGGATCACCCAGGGAAAAATGCGCAAGGAAATAGGAGCTTGGAGGGCAGAGGAGAAGGCTTGTGAGAATATTTGATTGCCTGTGAGCAACCAGGAGAATTGTACTGAGAGCTGGTTAGCTGTGAGAGCTAAGGCTTTGTATAATTCTGATGTATTTCCACCTTGTACGATAATACAAATAGTGGGGTTTTTAGCTGAGGCTTTCCCCAAAGTATTCTTCTGTGTTTCATGTGTATTGATTCTTCTTCTGGTTATATTTATTTTGCTTGATCTTGCTCAAATCAATTAAGCTTCCGCAAGTTTGATAGTAGAAGTAGATTATAGTATTTTTCTTTGGTATATTGCATTATCAAGTTAATCTATAGTTAGATTTTCTACATAGATCTCAGAGGTAGATTTGTAGAGAATTTGTAGGAAATTATACATGGTATCAGAGGAAAGGTGATCGAAGCTGTGAACAAGTATACTGAGAATGGAAATTTGAAGTTTGAACTTTGGGATTGCAGGTGAAAATCGAAATCATCTCATACTTCAAGGTTGGTCAATGGCATTCTATGGCTTGAGACTTGAGTATGACTTGGATGGCCGCTCGAATTACATAGCATGGAAAGATCACATGGAGGCTATATTAGAAGACAACGACTTGAAGGATTTCAGTGATCCAGAAATCCCAAAGCTAGGTTCAACTAATGCACAAGAGTTGGCTGAATGGAAGAAATATGTGGCGAGGGTGAGACGGATCATCCTTGAGGGAGTTCAAGACCATATTGTCTTGAATCTCCATGGGAAGGAGACTCAATTTTCAATGTGGAAGACATTGAAGGACCTCTATCAGAACAATAGAAACCAGGGGAAATTGGTGCTCAAGGACAAGCTTCGAAGAATCAAGATGTTGATACTATTTCCACATATCTGAATAAGCTCTTCACTTGTAGAGATGAGCTTGGAAGTGTGGGAATAACTACTGTCGATGATGATATGGTGAGCCTTTCTCTCCTTAGTCTTCCAAAGAGCTGGAATAGCTACCAGAACTATGTGAATGGAAGAGAGAAACTATTGGATTGGGAATGACTGTGGTCAGATCTCATGTAGGAGAAGATCAGGAGGAGCACACGAGATAGTTCTTCATCCAAGGAGGATGATGAAAATCTGGCCTTAGCAAGTAAGGCAAGGAAAGGGAAGGAGAAGGATTCTCATCCCAAATCGAATTCTTATCATGGAGGGAAGAAGGTTGACAAGTCTAAAGTGAGATTCATTAATTGTCACGAGATGGGTCATTATTCGACTAATTTCCCATCGAAGAATTCTAAGAAGGGATCCTAGAAGGATCTGAAGGTGAGGCATTAGCCTCTCAGTTTGAGATGGACTTCACCCTCATCACATGCATGGTGTCTTTGATGATGGGTTGTGGTTGGTTTCTTTACAATGGAGCCTCATTCCACATGATTGGCAATAAAAGTTTATTCAATACCTTGGAGGAGAAAGACCTCAAGATACTCATAGATATGGGTGACTACAAAAGGTTAGTGTTTCAAGAGTGGGCACAATTGCTTTTTAGAGGAAACATGGAGCTTCTATCACATTGATCGATGTGAAGTATGTGCCTGGACTGAAGAAGAACTTGGTATCGATCGCAATGTTGGAGGACAAAGGCTACGATGTGTTTTTTAGTAAGGGAAAAGTCTTCCTTAGACACATCACCATGAGACAGGTGAAATAGATCGGTTCACGAGTTAAGAACCTGTATGGTCTTGAGGTTCAAGATGCATGCAAAGCCTTGAGGAGCTAGGAAACTGTTAGAGACTTGGTGGTTGAGAGGGAGAGTAAATTATCTCTCAACATGTAGCCTCAGAAGAAGTCTCAAAAAATTGTGGAGGAGCCACAATTGGATAAGTCAGTAGAGGGATCACATGCATCCATATCTCCAGGTGTGAGGTGGGGTGATGTGAAGTGATAGTCTCAAGTAGGTTGAAAGAGGGGCAGGATCCTTGAGGTGCCCAACCTCTTTGATTAGACCTTGTTACGAGAGTCCCGACGAGGAGTAGCAGGACAAATTGAGTGGGTAGAGATAGATGCGGATGGAGCAGAAGAGGGAGCTTCAACATCAGAGGGTGTTTCTAGCCCAAAAAGGAGGTCAGTTGGGAGATCAGTTACTTACTTCTCAGTAACTGATTTGCAGTACAATAGTGGGCAACATGATGCAACATGATGAGAGGAGGTGAAGTACGGATGCAGTGCTGGGAGAAAGGACCAGCAACGACACGGATGCAGCGGGAGGAATCAGTGGGATTGATGCAGTCAGAGATCAAAGTGACAGAGGCTAGAGTCAGATACTGAAGAGCACAGAGAAGGATTAACAACAGTGTAGAAAGGTTGAGTCAGTTGAAGCGCAAAGTTTTAAGTCAACAGAGGTAATAACAGTCAGAGACTTTGATGACAGATGCATCATACTGATTCAGGGTGGATGTTTTTTTTTTGTTTCTGGAGTTGCTGGAGCAAAAACACTAGAGAGAAGTGTTGCATGAAGAACATTCCAAAGGTTCAGGATTGGGATCGAGTTGAATTCCTTTCTTGTTGAGAGGGAGTGTTGAGAATAGAAACAAGAAATGCTAAAAATAACATTCAGAATATTCCAATTTTAATTTGTCCTTGAATTAAAATTGAGAATTAAAATTCGAATTTAGTCTCACCAGCTACTTGAAAAATAATTAATTAATTCATCCTCAGTTAATTAGTTGAAGAAATTCAAGCTAGAAGTCTTTGTGAAGTCACGCAACAGTTATCCCTTAAATTAAGGAGATTATCCCTTAATTAAGGAGATAAGGATGAGTTGTATTTGAGTTGTAATTAGTTAGCTCAGTTAACTGAGTTATGTCCATTTAAATTAGTTCCAAACAATTTGAGGAACTAATTGTGAGTTTAGTTAGTTAATGCATGCATGTGTGAAACTAGTGTACTCCAGATAACTAAAGATTCTCTCATAAATAGCTCATGCATGTCAGTTCAGACAAAGACCTAGTTGAGATTAAAGACAGGGAAATTGTACTATGAGTTGGAGGATTTTTCCTATAAAGGAAACTCATCCATGCATAAGGAACAAGGTTCCTTGAGGATTGTGCAGTTCTGATAGTGTGTTGGAGCAGTGTGTGAGATCAGTGTTACACTGGGTAATAGCTGGATCACCCAGGGAAAACTGCATAAGGAAATAGGAGCTTGGAGGGCAAAGGAGAAGGCTTGTGAGAAGCTTTGATTTCCTGTGAGCATCCAGGAGGATTGTACTGAGAGCTGGTTAGTTGTGAGAGCTAAGGCTTTGTATAATTCTAATGTATTTCCACCTTTTATGATAATACAAATAGTAGGGTTTTTAGCTGAGGCTTTCCTGAGAGTATTCTTCTGTGTTTCCTGTGTATTGATACTTCTTCTGGTTATATGTATTCTACTTGATCTTGCTCAAATCGATTAAGCTTCCACAAGTTTGATAGTAGAAGTAGATTATAGTATTTTTCTTTGGTATATTGCATTATCGAGTTAATATACAGTTATATTTTCTACATAGATCTCAGAGGTAGATTAATTTGCAGGAAATTCTACACCTCCTTTACAATTTCCTCCACTTTATAATTCATTTTCTCAACAACCTAATGTTCAAATGCCTTGGAAGCCAGTTGGCCCCAAAAACAAGTTCAAACCTAGCCATGGAAGCAAAATTGGACAGGTAATGCTTATGTAAATCCATCCTCATAGCAAGCCCTTATGCCTTATCCAACCTACCCGCAATATCCACAATATCCTCCACCTTTTCCACAACAATATCAATCCCTGCAACCATAAATTGGTGCTCTACAACCTGTTGTTCTTGAGCTACCACAATTGACTACAACAAAGAACCCCTTAGAACCACTTAATTGCATGCCCAAACCATACCTAACCCAACAACAGGGTAACCTACCTTGTTATTAATGCAGATTTACGAACTTTTCCCACCTATCTAGTTACCTTAATGTCATTACAAGATATCCATATTTAGTTAGGAAAAGTCTTAAAACCAAAAGACCCTACTGTTTTCATTAGTTATCAGATTAGAAGTTTGCACCTCCTCAATATTCGTATTCATGTGATAATTGGAAGTGTCATTCATATTATTACGAAGAGTGTGCACTCCATTACCATATTTCTAGCTCAATTGCTACGCAAACCTTTGACTCAAAAATTTGAATACAAATTCTAGTTATAAAACCCTTGAGTCATACATAAAACCTGGAATTGTTATATGATTGCAATACTTGAGGACTTGCGAAGCTCGTGGTTAGAGTTTCCAGTTTCAAACCAAGATTGATGTATACCTTCGAATAACTTGATTCGAGCCTTTATTCTCGACTTCATTGGGCAGCTGGGTTTGAATTAGTATTTTAATTGGAAAATGAGGTAAATTATTGTTTTATTGTCATTATGGTTGTAGATAGACATGAACCAAGCTCCCAATGGGCCTTTGAGTCCATCCCTATATATCAACTATGTCCGAGACTCCTTGAAGGGAGGGAATTGCATGCATTTTTTGCAAAATTCAAAGGGTTTGAAGAATAATTAGCAATAGCATTACATTTTGCTGAGAACTTTAATGGATGCAAAGTCAAGGTTGGTGAACTAGAATTTGAAGTTACAGAGGAAATAGTGTTTATGACTAATGGCCTTCCTCAAACATGGTAAAGATGGTGGAAAAATCTTCCACTCAAACCTCAAGTCTGCAATTAGTTTCTAAAGCACAGATACAGGAATGTTAATTGGGAAAAAGGCATTCCCAAGGTATGTCTCAAGGATGAGTGGAGAATTTGTTGGCCATTTTTTATATATTCATAGCTTGTGAGGGAATGTAAGTATATAGTTTTCAATACCACATCAGAATACTTAAACACTTTGAATCTTATCATTTAATTAATTAATTTTCCTTACTATTTGTGGAGAAGCCTAGGAAAAATGGCAATGCCAGTCTGGAGAAATGCTAGAAATCCCAAGGGTAGCCTATATAACTATGGGATGATCAAGTTACTGATTGTAGAGGAGTTACAAAAGAAGCACAATACATGGGGTTGTCGTTTTATAAGGAAATTTGACAATCAATTCTCTACCTTAGGAAAAAGAAGCAGATGAATTCATGGTAGACGAGGGAGGAAAAAGCCCCAAAAATGAACATTTTGACTCTCTAAGGGTTTAAATCCCTCCTCCTCGAGTGAAAAAACCTAGGAAAACAAGAGCAATCAAAGAATCTCCAGATAAACATCCTCTAATGTTTCTAGGAGAATGACTAGAAACAAGACTAAACTTTAGTATACATTTCACCATTGGATGCATGCTCTTTGCATTCCTCTAGGCTAGTTCAGAGTAGGTTCTCATAGACTTTGTGTAGAGACAGACCTCCAAGTGGATAGACTAGACATAATCTGCCAGGTATGTCATTTACAGGAAGTGGAGACCGAGGTGCACTTCATCCTTGGATGCCCTGTCTACTACGAGATCAGAGGAAGGTTTCATTACTTGTTTAGAGATTCTCGGACCCTCACTGACTTTTTCAGGTACCCCGATCAAAGATGTTTGGCCCTATATATGCAGGAGGCTCTTAGGTTCTAAGCGCGTATTCTTCAGCCTCCCATCAGACCAGACCCCACACAAAGGATCATGACATTTTTCAGGGTACTACCTTCAAATAGGGGCACCAAGATATCGATTGATACCAGTAAGTATCTAGACACCAGATCAATGAGGATCTGTGGGACCTCACCCTGCTACATGAGATATCGGTAGCAATTCTCTCTCAGATCCATTCCTAGGAGACAGACTAGGTCCTCCAGCATTCAACAGCGTGTGAAGCCCCCCAGGACACGATTTAGTGAATAGTCTGCACTTGCCATCGGCTCTTCATCGGGCCAACAGACATTGTTGTGTTTCTTTAGCATTATTCATTCAACCTTAGATGCTAGGAGAGATGGGTCTAATCCTCAGACCTATTAGGTCCTGGATATTCTCCGCTAGGGCCAGATGTTGATTTACTTCATGCATTGTATCTTTTATAGGAGGTTGTTTGGTTCTCCTTGTCGAGTTGTGTTATATTCTTTCCACGACTAGAGGACCTACCTATGGTTTTGTGCATTATTTTCGCACATGGTTTTGGACGCGATGGTTTTCGATCCATGGTTTTAGACACGACGGTTTTTGTTCCATGGTATTGGATGCTTCGACATGTATAAATATGTATTGTAACATTGAAAGGAACACAATGAAAAATCAAGATAGTAGTCCCGGTTTTTGGATCCAGGGGAAATCTCTATGTATATGTGATTTATATGTTATGCTCTCACATTGTTTATTTTCTGTGTTTTAGAATTCATATGCAGGTAATTTCTGTATGGGGTTAAAACCTACATTTGGTATCAAAGTTGTTTTGGCTTCAAGGGGATGCCTTTGTTGTTGAGGGTTTTGCTCGGGCCTGTGGTAGACCCTGTCAAGTGGGAGATCTATGGGATCAGTTTTGGTGGTGAAAGAATATGGCGAGCAGTGGAAAGATAGAGATTGAGAAATTTAATGGTCAGATTTTTGAGTTATGGAAACTCAAGATGGAAGATCCGTTGGTGGATAAAGATTAGTGGATCGCGATAGATCTGGGTACTAAACCAACGGGAGTGTTTGATAAAGAATGGAAGAAATTGGATCAGAAGGCTAAGAGCACAATACAGTTGTGTGTCTCAGATTTAGTATCGTTGAATGTATCAGGGGAAGCTACGGTGAAGGCTTTGTGGGATAAGTTAGGGACTTTGTACCAATCTAAGTCTCTAGTGAATAAATTGTTCCTACAAAAAAAGCTGTATAACCTGAGGATGAAAGATGGAGACTCGGTGACAGAGCATCTAAATGCATTTAATACTGTGGTAAGTTAGTTATTGTCTATTGATATCAAAATTTCAGATGAAGATAAGTGCATTAGTTTGTTGTGTTCTCTACCAGATTCATGGGATAGTCTGGTTATTGCATTAGGTAGCAATGCAACTACCTTGCAGTTTGATGAAATAGTCTCATCCTTACTGACGGAGGAGATGAGATGGAAAAATATGGAGATCCAGAATGGTGATGCCTTGTATGTACGAGGATGGTCCCAAAACATAAACAAAAATAATTCATCGAGTGGGAGATCTAAATCTAGAGGGAGATATAAATCTCTAGCAAAACCTGTAAAAGTGGTGTGCTGGAAATGTAGAAATTCCCACTGTAGATCACTTGATAATGTAATATAATAAAGCAAAATACTTGATCTACTTCTACAACCAATTCTGCGGAAGCTTAATCAAATATGAACAAAATCAATAGAACACATATAACTGATAAGAAGAAATCAATCACACATAACACAGAAGAAATAACCCGGGGAAAGCCTCAGCATAAAACCCCAACTCTGTATTATCATATAAGTGGAAATATATTTTGGATTACAAAAAGAATCAGCTCACAAGCTATCTTGTTCTCTCTGCAATCCCTCTGCTGCTCATAGACGGTCAAAGGCTTCTCTCAAACCTTCTCTTCTGCCCTCCAAGCCTCCTATTTCCTTATGCAGTTTCTCCTTGATCCTCAAGTTGCCACCTGTGTGTAATAATCCCTCACACACTGCTCTAACCTCTAAAATAACTGCACAAACCTGAAGGAGATAAATCCTTCTCCATGGATGAGTTTCCCTTATAGGAAAAATCCATCCAACTGATAGTACACTATCCCTCCTCTGATATTAACTGGGTCTTTGTCTAAACTGACATGCGTGAGTTATTTATGAGAGAATATTCAGTTATCTGATGTGCAGTAGTTATATGCAACAAACTGTTTGAATTAATCTAATTGGACTTGACTCAGTTAACTAAGCCAACTAATTACAACTCATCCTTATCTCTTTAACTAATGGATAAATTCCTCAACCAATGGAGAAACTATTGCATGTCTTCACATAGACTTCATATTTAATTTTCCTTAACTAATTAACTCAAGATGAATTAATTAATTAATTTACACACAACTGCTAAGATCAAATTCAAATTTTACTTCTCAATTTTAGTCTAGGGACTCACTAAAATTGGAATCTATCCCAAACTGCTAAACATAGCAATGCTATTTTTAGCACATCCATTTTTCATTCCCTGTTGCTCAGTCCAGCACTGGTACCTGAACTGCTATTTATAGCAGTGTTATTTATAGCACTTCTATTTTTAGCATTTCTTGTTTCTATTTTCAACACTCCCTCTCAACAAGAAAGGCTTCAACTTGAACCCGATCCTATACCTTTGGAATGTTCTGCATGCAACACTTCTCCCAAGTGTGGACGCTCCTGCAACTCTAGAAACAAAAAAAACTCCCAACTGACCTCTTTGTTGGGCTAGAAACATACTCTGATGCTGAAGCTCCATCTATTGCTGACAAGTTCTCCCTCTCTGACCTCTGAGATGATGCAACACCCATGCCTCTTGCATCGTTGCACACCTCTTTATGCCATCCTACACTGATGCAACACTCCAGTGCCTCTCGCATTGTTGCAGCCTGCTAGCTCTGCACTGTCTTGGGATTCCTGCATTGTATCTCTCTCTATTGCTCCATCCACATCTGTCTCTACCCACTCATCCAGTCTTGATACTCCTCGTCGAGGCTCTTGTAGCAAGGTCTAATCAAAGAGGTTGGGTACCTCAATGATCCTGCCCCCATTCTAGCCCTCTTGGGACTTTCACTCCATATCGCCCCATCTCCCACCTGGAGGTATGGATGCATGTGATCCCTCTGCCCACTTGGCTTGAATTTTCCCCCTACTGGAGGTCTCTACATGAATGGATGTCTCTACTCAATCTCCTCTCGTCTTCCCCAGTTGTGGCTGCTCCACAACCTCCTGAAGCTACTTCACCAATTGTGGCTCCTCCACAATTATCTAAGACTTCTTCTGGCGCTGCATGTTGAGAGGTAATTTACTCTCCCTCTCAACCACCAAGTATCTAACCTTTTCCTTGCTCCTAAGGGCTTTACATGCATCTTGTACCTCAAATGCATACAAGTTCTTGGCTAGCACACCAATCTATTTCATCTATCCCGCCGTCACGAAATTTTTGGGAAAAAGAGATGATTTTAAATCAACGATATCTACCTCATCCGAACTCTGATTTAGCCGATTTGTTTTTTGAATTTGGGTCTTTTTCTGAAAGGAATCCAGATGTTCTATTTGTTTCTGAAAATTTTGCACAAAAATTTTCAAATCTGCTCTGAAAAATCACGACCCAATTTTTTTACTTCGATTTCTCTTCTTCGTGTATATTGTTCTCTACTTTGATCAACTTTGCTCTGATACCAAGTAGAAATTCCCACTGTAGATCACTTGATAATGCAATATACTAAAGTAAAATAACTGATCTACTTCTACAACCAATTATGTGCAAGCTTAATCGAATATGAGCAAGATCAATAAAACACATATAATTGATAAGGAGAAATCAATCACACATAACACAGAAGAAATAACCCGGGCAAAGCCTCAGCCTAAAACCCAAACTCTGTATTATCATACAAGTGGAAATATAGTCTAGATTACAAAAAGAATCAGCTCACAAGCTATCTTGCTCTCTCTCCAATCCCTCTGTTTCTCATAGACAGACAAAGGCTTCTCACAAACCTTCTCCTCTGCCCTCCAAGCCTCCTATTTCCTTGCGCAGTTTCTCCTGGGTCCTCAAGCTGCCACTTATGTGTAATAATCCCTCACACACTGCTCTGACCTCTGAAATAACTGCACAAACTTGAAGGAGATGAATCCTTCTCCGTGGATGAGTTTCCTTTATAGGAAAAATCCATCCAACTGATAGTACACTGTCCCTCCTCTGATCTCAAATGGGTCTCTATCTGAACTGAAATGCATGAGTTATTTATGAGAGAATATTCAATTATCTGAAGTGCAAAAGTTATATGAAAGCATGCATTAACTAATTCAACTCATAATTAATTCAACAAACTGTTTGAATTAGTCTAATTGGACTTGACTCAGTTAATTCAGCCAACTAATTACAACTCAATATTACAACTCATCCTTATCTCTTTAACTAATGGACAAATTCCTCAATCAATGGAGAAACTATTGCATGTCCTCACATAGACTTCATGTTTATTTTTCCTTAAATAATTAACTCAAGATGAATTAATTAATTAATTTACAACCAGGTGCTAAGATCAAATTCGAATTTTACTTCTCAATTTTAGTCCAAGGATTGACTAAAATTGGAATCTATCCCGAACTGCTAAAAATAGCAACGATATTTTTAGCACTTCCATTTTTCATTCCATGTTGCTTAGTCCAACACTGGTACCTGAACTACTATTTATGGCAATGCTATTTTTAGCACTTCTATTTTTAGCATTTCTTGTTGCTATTTTCAACAGGAAATGCGAAAAGGAAGGGCACTACAAAAGGGAATGTAAACCTAATGCTCCTGACAAAGGAAAGGGATTTGATGATGCTTCTTCTGCAGAGGTGAAAACCATCTCAGATGAAGGTGGGGATGTGTATTTGGCTTCTTCAAGTACACATGTAGATCATGAGGCATGGTTGATTGACTCAGGTGCATCCTTTCACTTCACCCCCTATAGAGAGTGGTTCTACAAGTATGATAAATATGATGGTGGTGATGTCTTCTTAGGGGATGTTAGGAAGGCTAGAATCGTTGGTCGTGGAAAAATAAAGTTGAAGTTGCAAGGTGGAAGGGTTAGAACACTTTCAGGTTTTCTACATATTCCTGCATTGGCCAGAAATCTGATTTCTATAAGCAAGTTGGATGATGCAGGTGTAAAAATAGTGTTTGAGAAGGATATCTGTAAGATGGTTTGGGGAGCACTGGTATTGATGTGGGGAGTTTAGACTAGAACTCTGTACAAGTTGCAAGGTAGCACTGTTGTTGATGGGTGCAACAGTTCCGTGGTTCCTGAAAGTGGAGCAGAAAATATAGTGGTCTCAGGAGAGAAGACCATGCTATGGCATAAAAGGTTTGGAAATATTGGAGAGAAGGGCCTTCAAATACTTCACGGTAGAGGTATGGTAGAAGGTATGAGTAATAGCTCTCTAGATTTTGATTTATGTGAAAATTGTGTATATGGGAAGCAGAATCGGGTGAGTTTCCCCTCTAGTGGTAAGAGGGCGAAACAAATATTAGATCTTGTGCACAGTGATGTGTTTAGACCTGTGAAGGTTCCATCACTGGGTAAGTCTATGTACTATATATGATTTGTATATGAATTCTCAAGGAAAACATGGATATATTTCCTTAAGAAGAAATATAAAGTCTTTGACAGGTTTAAAGAATTTAAAGCTCTGGTGGAAAACCAGACAGAGAAGAAGATAAAGGTGTTGAGGACAGATAACAGTGGAGAGTTTTGCAGTAAAGAATTTGAAGAATTCTGTAGGAAGTGTGGTATAGCATGGAAGAAGAATGCTCCATATACACCTCAGCAAAATGGAGTTGCAGAAAGAATGAGCAAGATGTTGATGGAAAGGGCAAGAAGCATGCTCAGTGGTGCCAGGTTAAGATAGGAATTCTAGGCAGAGGCGGTGGAGATAGCATGTTACCTAGTTAACAAATCAACTTCATCAGTGTTGGAGGATAAGACTTCACAAGAGGTATGGACTGGTAAGAAACTCTCTCTTTCACATGTGAGGGTATTTGGATGCGATGCATATGTACATGTTCCAAAGGAGAAACGAACCAAGTTAGATAGTAAATCTGAAAAGTGTATCTTTATTGGGTATAAGGATGGTTTAAAGGGTTATAAGCTTTGGAACCCAGTAACAAGGAAGGTTGTGTATAGCTAAGATGTGGTGTTCAGAGAGGTAAAGGATGTTATTAGACATGAATTCCAACCAAAGGAACCTGAGAAGATAGAGTTTGAGCTTAAGGAGGAAGAATCAAGCTCTACAACAAAGGAGGAATCAGAAGATGAAGAGCCACAAACGCTGGGTGTGAGAAGATCAGTTCGAGAAAGAAGGCAGCCAGAAAGGTATAGTCCATTTGCATTCTGTTCAAATTTTTCTTTATTTATTACTGACGATGATCCCAAAACTGTGAAGGAAGCAGTAGATTCAAAGGATGGAAAACTTTGGAAAGAGGCCATGGTTGATGAAATGACATCTTTGCACAAAAATGAGGCTTGGGATTTGGTGGAGTTGCCGGTTGGAAGGAAACCCATTGGTAGCAAATGGGTGTTCAAGAAGAAGACGAATTCAGAAGGAAAGGTGTTGAAATACAAGGCTCGGTTGGTAGCAAAAGGTTATTCCCAGGTGTCGGGAATTGATTTTGGTGATATTTTTTCTCCTGTTGCCAAGGTAACTTCTATTAGATTACTTTTATATGTTGCTATTGCTTTTGATTTTGAGGTAGAACAGATGGATGTGAAGGCAACGTTTCTTCACGGGGATCTGGAAGAGGAAATATACATGAAGCAACCTGAAGACTTTGCGGTGAAGGGTAAGAAAGAACTGGTATGCAGGTTAAACAAGTCTTTGTATGGGTTAAAAAAGTCACCAAGGATGTGGTATCAGAAATTTGATACATTTATACGGGGACTTGGATTCACTAGAAGCAAAGCAGATCAATGTGTGTATTTTAAATTAATTGGTGACCGTGTTATTTATCTGGTCTTGTATGTGGATGATATGTTGCTGGTTGGAAATGACAATGAAATTATCTAGGGTTTGAAGACCCAATTGTCCTCCAAATTCGACATGAAAGATCTTGGTGCTGCAAAGTATATTTTGGGCATGGAAATGAAAAGAGATCAGGCAAAGAGGAATCTCTGGTTAAACCAAAGGAAGTATGTCGAGATAATATTGCAGAGGTTTAATATGCAAGATAGTAAATCGATGAAGGTTCCTATTCTTGTAGGTGTAAAGTTATCTACTGAACAATGTCCCAAGGCACAGGAAGAGGAAGAGGATATGTCATGTGTTCCATATGCAAGTGCAGTCGGTAGCCTAATGTATGTGATGGTCTGTACTAGACTAGACATTGCACATGCAGTGGGAGTATTGAGCATGTTTATTTCAAAACCAGAGAAGGAGCATTGGACAACATGAAGCGGGTTTTCAGGTGTTTGCGTGGCACTAGTGATTATGGTTTGTGCTACCAAGGAAGACCAGGATTGGATAAAGTTTTGGATATTCGTGGCTTTGTTGATGTGGACTAGGCTAGAGATCTGGATCAGAGAAGATCTACAAGTGGGTATGTGTTTAACCTATTTGGAGGTGCAGTCAGTTGGATGAGTAAAAAACAATCTGTAGTGGCACTATCAACTACAGATGCAGATTGCATGGCAGCCACTCATGCAAGCAAGGAAGTAGTTTGGTTGCGGAGATTGTGTTCAAGTATGGGGTTAGTACAGGGAGCTGTAAGGATAGATTGTGACAGCCAAAGTGTAATTTTCTTGGCAAAGAACCCTGCTTACAATTCAAAGACAAAGCACATTGATGTTCAGTATCACTTTGTGAGGGATATGATATAAGACAAAAAGGTGTTTCTGGTAAAGGTGGACACTTTGACGAATACTACAGATGCATTGACAAAATTTGTGAGCTCTAAGAAGTTCTCTTGGCGTAGAGAAACAATGGGCGTTACATGGCTGGATAAATGACTTGGCTCTGTTGTGGCCCCCTGTGGAAAGAAAACAACAAGTGGGAGAATGTTGGGTTGTGTTATATTCTTTCCACGACTAGCCCACGTAGTGAACTGGGGGATTAGAGGGGGAGTTGAGCCCCCCCTTCATTGTGCCAATTGCGCAGTGGGGGGGCCACAGGGGGGCAGGTAGCCCCCCTCTACGGGGTCCAAGGTAGTGCCCTGGGGAAATTTTTTTTTGGACCCTATATTAGGTTGGGTGGACCTACCTATGGTTTTGCGCATGATTTTGGATGCGATGGTTTTTGGTCCATGGTTTTGGATGCGACAGTTTTCAGTCCATGATATTGGATGCTTCGACATGTATAAATATGTATTGTAACATTGAAAGGAACATATTGAAAAATCAAGCTAGTAGTCTCAGTTTTGGGATCTAGGGGAAAATCTTTGTGTATATGTGTTTTATGTGTTATGCTCTCGCTTTGTTTATTTTATGTGTTTTAGAATTCGTATGTAGGTAATTTCTGTATGGGGTTAAAACCTACACTCCCGCTTTGTATATACATCAGTGTAATCAATAATCCCTTTGACCTACTTTGTGGTCATTAGTTGGACATAAATATAAATATCTTATCTTATCTAGGAGGACCAGTCTTTAAGAAAAAGAATCAGAGTGGGAAAGAGAGACTTATAATGCAAAAAATAAGTAGTACCCATTCCCTTGGACACTGACCTAGAAGATAATTGCCCCATCAATGGATATTTCAATTGCAAGGCCTTAGAAAGTGAAAAATAAGTCTTCCCCTGAACCTACTACATCACATGATTTTCAAGGCTTAGAGATTCCCCTAGGAGGTCCTAAATAGTTCTCTTTCTCCCTGGCAGGGGAAAAACAAGGAAACTTAGAGGCCCCTAGACCTCCAAGCCCAACAATTCCTAATCTACTTGAGCAATGACCTAAGGATTCTTCAACTAAGTCCATCTTTAAAAGTGCAATGGATTTGAAGCTGAGGAAAAAGACTTAGAAAATTAAGAGACTCAAGAAAGAAATATTGGACCCGATGGTCCTCAATAAATGTATAAAAAGTGAGAGTAAACAATTGAAGAAGCAAAGAAAGAAGTTCGAAGAAAAGATAATAAATTGAAAGAAGACATAAGAAGATAACCAATCAAATGAGAAATTTGTTTACTTCAAGACAAGTAAAGAGGAAGAGGGCCAACACTGCATATTCAAGGCTTAGTATCCTAGTGGAAGTTGCTTGACATTCTTAGCCCTTTCTGATGACTCACACTTTTGGTGAATTCTTTTGCATGAGGGAATGCAAAATCCTTGGCCCGAGGGGCGATGTTGAACCTTCATTTTAAGAAATATTTGTGATCACAAAACCATCATTTTACTTCTCAAAACCCCTTCACAACATTATCCTTCAGTCTTAATTTGGCTCAAATCCTTAATATTTGATTTCAACCCTTTGATACTATGCTCAAGGAAAACATAGTCTTTTAAATGTATATTTCCTAAAGTTATTTGGTTCAATTGACTAGAATTTGGAGAGTAATTTTACCTATGAAACTTCAGGTTTTTCATAGCCTTCTGATTAAGCGTGTGTATACAAAGGTTTGTTTACATGAAATTGGCAAGTCCACTCATCCAGTTCGAGAAGGGTGAAGCAAACCTTCCATGGAGCCTTCCATTCAACGCTCATCGATGCATATGAGGGAGATTTACCAAGAAAAGATACCAAGATCTGAGCCATGACTTGCCAGAGATATGTATCAAAGTGTTGTTTTAGATTTTTCCTAAAAATGTGTGTTCAAATAATTGTTTCTGAGAAACCAAGTTAATAGATCATCATTTGATCCTATAGAGCAAAGGGTTGATATTATCTATCAATTACAAGTTTCTTATGTATTATGTATCAAAAACCTTGAAAAATATTATGGGTGTGTTAATCTTGAAGCAAGATTAAGCTATGTGAGTTTGTATAAGACTTTTCTTACTCTGTGTTAATACTAGTAGTCCTATTATGGCTACATTTTGAGGTTGTGAATGTAACTTCATAGGCTTCTCCTTCTAGATTGGAAAGCACCCACTATTCCAATGAAGAAGTTATGTATCCTCTTTTGTGTTATATATTTTGTTTTAGTTGCTTTTAGTTTGATGATATCTCATTTATATAGAAATAGTTCAAGTGTTTCCTGTAGCAGAGCTTTGAGTTCATAATATTTCTCTGTTGAATGATTAATGGTTTCTATATCTAATGTATGTTAAATGGTTTTTATTTAATGATTGTTATTGCTTACATTGAACCACATGAACCCTATTGAACTACGATTCATTTGTAGTAATGCTAAAGGTAATCTTAAATCGTTATTTTTCTGAACTGAACCCAGAGTCATTTATAAGCATTGTTGGAAGTATTATTAACTTTTCTATCAATTTTTTGAGCTATAATTACCCTTTTGTTAAAGAATTGATCTAGAAATTGCAGTAATTTGTTGGATTGTTGTCAAGTTCTAATTCTATAACTACGAATAGCACTATTTCTCAATGCTCAAAATCATGGTATTAGCTTTGAAACCCTGGATTATATAATCCTGTTTGGGGATAACATTATCTGAAGAGGAATAGGGTAAATAGTGCCTTTTTCTTCTTCCATATTATTTCATCTATGATAACTCTGTCAATATGAATTATAGCACGAATATATTATATTTTTGAATTGAAATAGTTTTTGCACAAGTTTTGACACATTTACATCACTACATAATTGATCTTCATAATTTTAGTAGTGTACCTCGATTGATCTACTAGCAAGGTTGGGTTGATTGCATTAGAGTTATGATCTAGGGTTTTCTTCTCTATGTAAACTGATAAGACTATTATATAATGGAATGAGTTGCACTTCAAAATTTCTTTAAGCTCATTGCTTTTATACAAGGATCACTACAACATTGTCTCATTCTTGGTGGTTACATTGATGGTTGATTGCATTCACAATAATTGTCATATGATAGTGCTAGTTTAAAACTACAACAATGTATTAAAAACATGTCCCATTCACAAACAAATTTTGTCACAATATTCATTAGTCTTGAGCGTAAATTCAAGGCAATTGTCTCCCTCCATAAGCATTAGGGTTAATTTTGTAACTTAGGGTTAAGTCATCACAAACTAGGGTTGCAACATTAATACAAAAACTAGGATTGCATCACTGATACACTAATTATGGTTGCATAATTAATGTTTAAATTATGGTTTGTGGAATTGAAAAAGGTTCATACACTAATTAGGGTTGTGCAGTTAATATATAAATTAGGGATTTCATAATTGAAGGAAGTTCATGCACAGATTATGATTTGTATTACTTAGTGCATCAAAATCTCTTTTCCTTTTCTAATGGTATAAGATTGCCTTGTGTGTCTGAGGTTACTTGGAAATAATTTGACAAGTATAGCCAGGAAATGTTGTCCTCTCAAAGGAATCAACCATCCACCATACAACAACACTTGACCAGTGTTGGAAAGCTTATAGTGGGGTTGACCAAAGAGAGAACCTGGACAGTAATAAGGGAACATTGAGCAGTTAGGAACTTCAACAAAGATACTGTCGCACTGGGACTGGAGTCTCCAAGTGAAAATAGTATTGAACCTCCTTAGTAAAGTTCTCTGCTTACATTAATATCTAAATCACTTTCGTTGTCTTCTTCTTAATCCTTTGAAGGTTTGATACATCAACCAGATAGTCCTGAAGCAACTTAATGATTGTATCCCTGTTAGGTTTTATTCTATTGCATCTTAAATTAGTTTAATTTCTTGGGTTGTTATTTGATTTTGGTTGCTAACTTGAGAAGCTTTATTTAGTTTATTAGGTTTTCTAGATCTGTTTCTGTTTCTTGCACAAAATGTACACATGGTTCATAAGTTTATGTCTCAAATTAACACTAGGGTATCTTAATTGCTATTAATTTTACCCAACATATTTCATGGCATCACACTAGAAAGTGGGGTTCAACCCTCATATAACTACTCCATCTTCTACATGCTAAGAGCATCTCAATCAAGGAAAAAGAAACCTGAGCAAATAAAGGAATCTTATCATCTCCATTTATAGATTAATTGGCCCTCCACTCTAATTCAAGGGGGATTTCAAGGGATAATGACACCTAGTTCAAGATACACATATTTGAATTTAAAATAAGGACCACTGGAACACGCTCATTATATAAAGTTAAATTTATGGCCATTATTTAAAGTTAAATTTAGAGCACCATAAGTCATCCATGGCTTAGGATGGCTCTCACTTAGAAGACAATTTCCTAGATTGTAGAAAATGTTTGAATGAGTAGTGGGTAACCTAGGATTCATCATAGGGAAACCAAAAACATTTGTATATTTAATGAGGATGTGGGAGCTTTGATGGATTGGCTGGAATAATGTTATTTCCAAATTTTTAGATAATAAAATATTAGAGCCTTATTTTCATTAGCTTACTTGCAATGATTTCTTCTAAGAGATTCAACATCTTTCTTGCTTTCGAATAAGGGGATACTTTAAAGAGACAACATGTGGATAAATCCCTCTACTCATAGGTTAGTTTATTTGTTGCATCATTTAATTTTCTTCATTATATAATTTTCTTTGTATTTTTGTCCATTCACTTTATATTTTATTGATTTCAATTTGTTATAGATTACCTCATGAATTTCCTAAATATTGGTTGTAGTTGTCACTTGGTGAAACCATCTCTATATGGGTTGAAAGGCCACCTCAGGCGGCTGACGTGGGGGTCTGGAGCATAGCTGGACTGGAGGTTTTAGGTATCTTTCCTTCCCTACAAGTTCGATCCTTGGGGATGGGAGGAGCACGAGAATCTGGTTGGTAGTCCTCTTGGGTTTTCATATGTATCGAGACAAAATTTCTTAGCTTAGTTGGGGGAAGAAACCTAGGATAAGGCATGTAGGTATTTAATCTTTTCCTCAGTCTGAATTTACAACAAATTTCTCCAGTAGGGCAGATTCAGGCACTATTTCGAACGAGCTCGATTTCTCTCAACCATAAGGTCTTATTTTAGGCTTTTTTAGTGAGGGTTTACAAGCTGGCTCAGAGTTTTGGCCTATCCCTAAGACAGTAATAAGTCACTCCCCAACCATTGAGGAGGACATAGTAATTGATTATATTGTTAATCCTCTAGCCCCGGGCGAAATCAAGGTTAGAAACAAGGGTTACAGTGAAGGTTTACATCAGTAGGCCAAAACCATAAGTTTGAAGGAGCTCTAGGAAGGATAGTCACAACCAAGAAAAAAAACGAAAAACGTCCAAGTGGGTCAAGCTTAAAAAGGATGATCAAAGATTGGCGTTGGGGGAGGATATCCAACTTGGGGAGGTAATGGATATGGAAGACAAGGTTGTGGTGGGCAGGGTACAGGGAAGGTTTTTATCTGTTGAGTTTTAGCGAGCTTGGGTGTCAAAGGAATGGGCCCGGGTTCTAAAATATCTTCTGCAGCTAAGTACCTGGGCTAGAGTATAGTTAATGTTAAAATTCAACACGACATTTGATGCTTCATGGGTGATGGGCAATGCATGGTGTATTGGCTCAACACCGATTGAAGATTGTTAACATCTATGGGCCATGCCATGACAAGAAATTTTTATGGGACTCTCTCATGAACAAATCCTTTATGAATGTGGACAATCCGGTGATTGGGGGAGCCTAAAATTTTCAATTGGTGTATCAGAAATCCAGGGGCAGAGAACCAAAGTGGTCTCCCTGTCTAAGTATTTTATTCATTTGTTGATGGGCCACAAGTTGTGTGATGTTAACTTGATTAACAAGAATCCCACTTTATGTAATAGAAGAACGAGGATAACCAGGGTAGCTTGGTGCATTAACTAACTCCCATTGTCATAAGCCATGGTTGAACATTCACCCATGTTCAAACAACGGGTTGAGTTTGGAGGCGAATCTGACCATCACCTCATTTATCTTGGAATCAAGGGTAATTCCAAAAATCTTAGGAGTCCATTTAGGTTCAATGCATCATGGCTAAAGGAAGAACCATATCATAACTTAGTTTGGAAAACCTGGGCTCCTTTCAATCCTGATGAGGGGATTCCCATAGTTTTCCATTTCATTGAAAATTTGAAGTGAGTGAAAAGAGCCATGAAATAATGATTAGTCCACTAAAGAAAGTAGGAGGCCAAATTGAAGGAAGTAGAGGAGGAGCTAGAGAAACTGGAAGGTGTTGATGGATTTGGATGCTTATCTGAGGAATCCAACCCTAGAATTACTCTGCTAGAAGCTTCAAAACAACAAATTCTAAAAGATCAGGAGGAAGCATGGAGGCTTAAGAGTAGAGTAATTTGGTCAAAGAGTGGCAACAAAAACTTTGTTCTTCCAAAATTTACGAAGGGCGGAAAAATCTAAAATACTATATGGACTATGGAAGGGGGTAGAGTTATTGCATTTGAGGACATTGCTATGCTAGGGAAATATAAATCTCCCCATGAGCCTACCATAGCCAAAGTGATTCAGTTGTCGCAGTTCATTCTTAGGTATGCATAAGTAGAGGATAATCACAATCTTATGGAGCTAATTTCTGAGGTGGAACTATAGAAGGTGCTACATAGTTTTTAGAAGCATAAAAGTCCCATTTCCCTCACAATCTTATGGAGCTAATTTCTGAGGAGGAACTATAGAAGGTGCTACACAGTTTTTAGAAGAATAAAAGTCTTGGGTCAAATGACTTACTCGGGCTGATCTTCTGAGGATTGTGGAGGATTCTCGGCTGAATGGGGTATACATGATAATAGATAATTATATTTATGTCTAACTAATATTGGTCTCCTATAACCTCAACCTTTATAGTTCTTATTCCAAAAACTGAGATGACATAATCTTTCAATGAATTTAGGTTGATTTCTATATACAACTATATATACAAAATCATGGCTAATATTATCACAAATTGGTTGACACTGGTTCTTTCTTAGAATATCTCAAAAGAACAATTTGCTTTCATAGAGGGCAGACAAATCCATGAAACTATTGGGGTGGCTCAAGAAAGGTTGCATAACTTGAAGTCCATAAAATCAAAGGGGATGGTGATTAAAATTTACCTATCAAAGGTGGATGACTAAGTCAATTGATGTTATCTTCGTATGCTTCTCAGTTGTTTGGGGTTTGAGGTTCCCTTTATCAATTGGGTTATGGGTTGTAGCTCTAATGTGTCACTTGCTATGCTCTTGTTCCTTCTAGTGGCAGAAGGTCTAAATAAGCTACTATCTAATGAAAAAAAGTAGGGGCTTCCTAAGAGGGGTGTATGTGGTTGATGACTTGAAAATTACTTACTTGTTCATGGATGACATTTTATTATTTTGTGATGGATCACGAAAGGACCTAGATGCTATCAAAAGGGCTTTGGTTTTGTTTTAAAAAACTATAGGTATGCTTATTAATGCTCTCAAATCCACTCTCTCTCCCCTTGATCTTTCGAGAGATGAACATAAATGCCAGGAAAATCCTAGCGTTTCAATCTAAAGATTTTGATGCTAGACTCAAATACTTAGGGTTTTACCTAAGGTTGAATTATTATATAAAAGCTAATTAGGTATGTCTTACTACTAAGGTAGAAAAGAGGTTGAAGCAATGGAGTTTGAGATTTCTATCCATGGTGGCGTTTAGTGCTCATTAAATCAGTCCTTGAAACAATTTCAATTTTCTTGATGATCCTGTCATGGATTCCTAAAGGTAGGGGATAGATCTCCAATGTTGTGCAGAGACTAGTAATTGATATAGTATTGGTTCCACTAAACCACCAAAAATTGAGAGATACACAACCAATATTTGAAGAAAAATAAATAACATTAAGTGAAAATATATTTTAATTTATGTCCAAAATTTCCCAAAACATTGACTGAGCCCACAACTGTCCATAAATAGTATATTAATACTTAAGAATACAAATCATATTGACCCAACTAGAAAACATATAAAACCATAAATACTTCCAAAATGGTTTAGTCCAGGAGTACAAAGTAGTAGTCACTTCAACCCCAAATCATCATAAATGAAGCTATGTATCCCAAATAACTATCCATACATGCACATAATAAAACTGAATGTATGTCATCCATAACTATTGTGTTGTTCAACATTTAAACCCATTGTGTTTAATAAATGACACCCAACCCAATAACTTCAATAAATGACACTCAACCCATTCTATTTCCCATTAAAACAAATCAAATCACATGGATTAACAAAAAAACAAATTCTCATCCTTTGGATCACATCCAAATAAATCCATGTCACACATTCAAAATGAAGCCATTGCAATCCATGTCCATCCTTACCACCAATTAAATTCAAGTGCAAAAAACTATAAAAGAAGTTCAACCACTACTAAAGTTGCGTGTTTAACATTCAAACTATTCACTAGCCCTGGAGACAAACCATCACAAAACATTTGACAGTATATTCAGGTTAGTTATTCCAATTACAACACATTTTTCTTACATTTTTATTTTCATTTCTCACAGTTTTTATTTCAGTTCTTACAGTTTCATTTCATGAAAATATATATTTTTTCTATTTTTCTATATTCTAAATCATTTTAAAGTTGATTGGAAAATATCACACAACCATAATGAAGAGTATTGGCTAGTATGGCTAGCTACTGATGAAAAGGGATAGAACTCATGGAGATAAACTTTAAATTGAATCGATAACTACATATTCTAATTCTCAAACCACATGGATTCATTTCTTCTTTTATTGAAAATAAATATTTCATTGAACTTTTTTCTTGTGCAAAAATAAGTCCAAAAATCACCCTGTGGTAGACAATCTAGACCAACATCTTAACTAGAAAAGGAACCAGGTGACACTTTTTATAGTTGAAATTCCTCTTAGAGCTTCCTTCATGTATGAAGAGTGTTAGCTATAGGAATATCAACAGTATTGACATTAGGTCTCGATGTTTCCAAAGAAGCCAAATGAGAATTCAAGGATATCCCCAAAGAAAACAAGCAATGCAAAAGTTTATGAAGCATTACAGTCAACAATCAGTAGAGGGGTTTGCTCATAGTACCAGAAGAAGGTGGAAACCTAGGGAAAATAAGAAATGCAGAATTTTATGAAGCATTACAGTCAACAATAAATAGATGGGCTTGCTAAGATGACAAGAATGTAGAAACCCAAACGATCTTTTGGGTAAATTTGATACTAAAAGCATGCAAATATGTGAGTAGAGGCTGACATGATAATGATATCAAAAGGAATGAAAATTGTGCAACATAGAATCATTTGTCATGCAACCTAACAATAAACTAACTTGTCTCAAAGAAAAAATATAGATATTGTTCAGATCTTAGTACGTAGAGACCTAATGAAACTAAACAATATTGACAAACAAGAGGCTAAACAATTTAATTCAGATAACAATTTATAAAAAATAACTAAACCAGATCAACATCTTAACCAGAAATATCACTTTGTTTAGTTGAAATTCCTAAGATGTCTATGAGTGTCTCTAAAAGTGCTAGAGTTTACACTTTTCAATATTTAAGGAATAAATTTAATTGAAACAACAGTAAGCTAATGCACTTTATAAATAGGTCCAAGTACACAACTGGGCCTACCGTCAATAGCCAAACAAATAGAGAATTTATCAAATTGTTGATACCTGGATTGGGATTGCAAGGTGTCATTTAACCATCCCTTGGCAGCCTCTCATTATTATGCACTCTTGATCTTTCTTAGAATAATTTGACAGGAAGAATTCCAATGAATATTGGGCAATTAAAGGCATTGGGAGTTCTCGGCCTCATCTTTAATTTTCTCTATGGTTATATTCCAAAAGTGCTATGTAATTGTACAAAGCTGCAATTGATCTAATTCTTAATAAATAGCTTGGTAGGGAGTATACCAACATAAATTGGTCATCTAGTCCAATTGGAACAACTCTGCTTAAGCAACAATAATCTTAGTGGACGTATTCCAACTTCTCTGAGCAACTGCACTTCTCTCCAGGTGTTTTCCATTGGATACAACAATCTCACTGGTCCAATCCTCTCTCTACCCTAAATCTAGCTGAAAATAGCATGATGGGTAGCACACCTAAAGCTATTGGCAATTTGACTGGGCTCATATACCTAAATCTTGCTCAAAAAAACTTTATTGATAGCATACCTGAAGCCATAACAAAATTGAGACAACCGACCACCTTAAATTTAGGGGAAAGAAAATCTAATTGGCAAAGAATTCCACTACGAACACAATTTGACACTTTCAATGCTACTTCATTTCAAAGAAACAAATGTTTATGTGGTTTACCTTTACAAATATGCAAGGAAAAAGAAAAACAGTTTATAAAAAAGAACTAAACCATATCAACATCTTAACGAGAAAGATCACTTTGTTTAGTTGAAATTCCTAAGATTTCCGTGAGTGTCTCCAAAAAAGTCAAACTTTACAGCTTTTGACATTTAAGGATTAAATTTAATTGAAACAATAGTAAGCCAATGCACTTTATAGCTAAGTCCAAGAACACATCTAAGGCTACCCTCAACAACCAAACAACTTGCAAAATTACCATGTCTTCCCAATCCAAACCTAGGATGCCTGTGGTCACTATGAATAACAATAATGACAAACATGATGCTAAACAAATTAATTCAAACAACAGTAACTACTAGATCAACATCTTAACTAGAAAAGGAACCAAGTGACACTTTTTATAGTTGAAGTTCCTCCTAGAGCTTCCTTCATGTATGGAGAGTATTAGCTATAGGAATAACAATAGTATTTACATTAGGTAGAAGTATGCAAATATGTGAGTAGAGGCAGACATGATAATGATATCAAAAGGAACAAAAATAGTGCAACAATGAATCATCTGTCATGCAACCTAAAAATAAACTAATTGCAAGAAGAAGCTAATGGAGGAGAAAAATAAGTTATGAAAAGGATCCCATTTGAATCAAAGTGTCAGAAAGGATTTCTTATATATCTTATGATGTAATTCATATATCTATGCAGGTTGGCATTTTTGTGGATGCTCTTGCATTGTCAGATCTAGAGTTCTTGTCTCAAAGAAAAAATATAAATATTGTTAAGATCTTGGTACTTAGAGACTTAATGAAACTAAACAATATTGACAAACATGAGGCTAACCAATTTAATTTAAATAACAATTTATAAGAAAGAACTAAACTAGATCAACATCTTAACCAGAAAGATCACTTTGTTTAGTTGAAATTCCTAGGATGTCTGTGAGCATCTCCAAAAGTGTCAGACTTTATAGTTTTCAACATTTAAGGATTAAATTTAATTGAAAAAACAGTAAGCCAATGCACTTTATGACTAGGTCCAAGAACATAGCTAAGGCTACCCTCAGTAGCCAAACAACTTGCAAAATTACCATGTCTTTCCAATCCAAACCTAGGATGTCTATGGACACTATGAATAACAATAATGGAAAACATGATGCTAAACAAATTAATTCAAACAACAGTAAATACCAGATCAACATCTTAACCAAAAAAGGAACCAGGATAGCGCCAAAGAAAACAAGCAATCCAAAAGTTTATGAAGCATTACAGTCAGCAATAAGTAGAGGGGTCTTCTCATAGTACTAGAAGAAGGTGGAAACCGACAGTAGTTTTCCAAGTACAAAAATAGTCATGGTATTTTAAGTGTAAAAAGAAGTTATCAAAACAACAATCGCTAATAATTTTGAAGACATACAAAAAATTTATTTTGTATATTTGATTTTTCAAGGATACTAACAAACATGTTGATAATTGTCTATAATAAAGCATAAATATTTTTGGCTTGTATGAAAGCATAATTTTCAAATATTCTTAACTAAATGCATGCAATAATTCTACAGGTTTTTTCATATATGGCAAGAGTTAGTTATGTTGCTCATACAAGGAGAAGTGGCAGGAGAGTGACAAGGGATACCCAACTATGATGCTCTTCGTCAGATGAGGACATGATAGGTGATGTGAATGTCAACAATGCTGCAAACAACATTGTTTAGGATGACCAGACGACTGAAGTTGATGTTGTCACACCATCATCCATTGATACACTGTCAACAACAGTCCAAGGGAAAAGTTCAACTAAAAATATCAGCGCTATAAGAGGTTGGAAAAAAGAAGAACTGTTAGTTGCAATTGATGACATAGAGTTTAATGAATATTCAGTTCGGGCATCTACAAAAAAAAACATGGTATTCCTCCCTCATCAATACATTATTGGAATAATGGACTGACTCACACAAAACATAGAGGGCCTCTTATAGTTATGACTAAAGAGGAGGATGCCAAGCTGGTTGAGTGGTGTAAAGAGATGGCCCAATATGGACATGGGCCAGAGTTTATACAACTCAAATCCACAGTTGCTCAAATTTGTCAAGGGAGGCCAAACCCATTCAAATATGGGTTTCCTAGTAAATCATGGTGGTTTGGGTTTAAAACATCCAGACCTTGTATTGCGTACAAATGAGGGCCTTGACAGAGACAGAGCATTAGATTTTTGCCCTGCAGTTGTATGTAAGTTCTATGACACTCTTTCTAGTGCTTACGATAAACATTCTTATGGTACAAACCATATATGGAACTGTGATGAAACAGGTTTACAAGCAGAAAGGAATTGTGGCATGTGGGTAATTTCCAAGAGAGGGAGTCGAAATGTGCCAAATATTTTTCCTAAGGGCAGGGAGTGGATAACTACTTTATGTTGTGTCAATGCAATTGGTACTTCAATCCCAAGATTTTATGTATTCAAAGGTAAAAATCAACTGAAAAATTATATACAAAGCTGTGAACCAGGTGCATGCATGGCTACACATCCCCATGCATGGATGACTAAAGAATTTTTTTTTAAATTGGCTTTGTCACTTTGTTGAATATGTACCAGGTGGTGTCTCACCTAATAACAAACCCCTATTGATATTAGATGGCCATGGAAGCCACATGGCTATAAAAACAATTGAGGAAGCAAACAATTTGGGTATAGGCCTATTGACATTTCCCGTTCATACCACTCACAGATTGCAACCCCTTGATGTTAGTGTGTTTTGCCATTTTAAGAACTATTTTAGGTCAAAGCATGCTGCATGGATGGCAAAGAATCCAGGGGTTAAGGTGAAGAGGGTCAAGCTAGCAGAGCTTGCAAGTAAAGTGTTTAAAAGGGCTCTGACACCATCAAATATCAAGGTTGGCTTTAGGAGGACAGGAATTTGGTCACTGGATTATGATGCTCTTATGCATGATACTGGTTGTAGCCAGGTGTTTCATGTGGATGGTCAGGAAGAAGGGCACGTCCAAAAAAGTGTTGAAGTGCAAGAAGTAGATGAATAGGATGATGTGGTTGCAATTGGTAATATGATTTCCCTCTCCCAAGGACACCTATATGGTGAAGATGATGAAACTGTATGTGAAACATAGTATAATCATGAACAAATTCACAGTAACATGGAGGTCGTTCTACCAACTCAAGAGCATGAAACTTCTGTTGTTGATATTGTTAATGACATTATTGAATATGCAGTTGACAATGACCAATTGAAATTTCCAAGCCAAGTAACCCCACCGTCATGGCTAGTAGAAGTCGTAATTAATTTGAACGAACATAGTGTCTCAACAACCAATGAACAAAAAATGAACATGCCTTCACAACCAGTGGAATTGAAGAATGAAATTGTTCATTTTTTTGTGGACAATAGATCAATGGAAGAATATGAAGCACATAATGAGGCATCAAATTAAGATAACAATATAGTTCAATAAGTTGTCTCAGATACTGAAAGGGAAGTACCAAGCAATGACATGTAGTTGGGAGGGGTGGAGAAGATACTTGGTCGGTTCCTAAAGCTACCAGTAGAGAGAGTATCAATGAAAAAAAACAAGGTACATTGGGTAGTCTTCGTTTGGGCTGAACTTCATAGTTATTCACCTCAGAAGACTATATATACCTATTAGTTGAGTCTAAAAAAAAAGAAACTTGAAATGCAAGAATTAAAACAGAAAAATAAGGATCTAGCCAAGGAGAATAAGGAAACAAGGATTGTTGCAGCACAATGTCGAGCAGATGAAAGGCTTGAAAGAGATAAACCAACGCAAGAAAAAGACAAACAAAAACAAATGGAAAGATAGGAAAAAAAATCAAGAAACGCACAATAAATGCTTGAAAAAGAACAAGGGATGATCAATATGGTTGACAATGATACAAGCATAGCTGATGAAACTAGGATTATGTCAAACACATTAGACAATATTGCAAATAATACATCATTATTCCAAGACCTCCTGAACATTCAAGTGCCTCACTATAAAAATTAGGGCTTCTCCACTTGACTTATTCCTACTAGAGGAGGTGTCAATTCTATGTATGATCATCACACACCTCCACTTAATGCAGGGTTAGTAGTGAAAATGTGAGGTATTGGTACTCAATTCCTCCATGGTTGGAAGGTGAAAATTGGACTCAATCATATGGCATCAATCAACCATTTCGTAATAAACCCTTTTTAGGTAGGCCAACCTACCTGGCTCATGCAGGTAACTCAGGGATTTTCGAAATTCAAGATTCCCAAGGCCATAAAGAATAGGGGTGTCATATGTTTTTTGTTGTAATCACATTATGATGTGGATTTTGGATGGATGGTCTCTTTTTCTTGTCAAAAAATATTTTAGCTTACAATCTAGATTGTTTTATTTCATACTGTTTGCGGCATTGTAACCAAAATCCATTTTAGAAGAAACATCTATAGTCTATTATAATGTAGAAATCTTACCTATGAATGCAAATGGTATTTTCTGTTATGCCTCTACACACTAAATGATTTACAACACATTTATAACTAAGTTTTAAATATGATGACAAAAGAGTGAATAATGAAACCTTTAACAAGTCACTTATTTTAATATGAAAATTCTATAAAATAGTGAACAACAAAAGTACCTAGCCTCACACCACGTATGAAAATTTGAAGAGAATAATCACTATTAAAAATGATAAGTTAGATATTTTTAAATATAAAATAATGGAAAAAGATGGAATTATAACTGAATATCAGAAGGCTAAAATTAAATTACAAGGACAATTAGAAAATATATAGGGAAAATATCATTATAAAAAATCTCAACTCTAAATTTTGGGACAAATTAAAATCACTTAGAGTTAATGACTACAATGATCATGGAGAAAAACTACAATGATCATGGAGAAAAACAAAAAATTGACAAAGAGGAATCCACTCCAAAACGCTCAAAAAACTTGTAATGAAATTAAATGATCATGGAAAAAAACAAAAAATTGACAAAGAGGAATTCACTCCAAAAAACTCAAAAAACTTGTAATGAAATTAAAAGAAGCATTGAACATTTTAGGAATAAATTCAATAATATGGGAGAAATGGTTATACCAACTTGTGGATTTTTCTCTTTTATAAATTGTAGCACTTGAAATTCAATAATATAGAAAAGTTACATAGCTATTAGTTTCATATTCACAAATAACTTAGCATTCCATGCATCAACAAATATGTCAAATAACCTAACATTCCATACATCACAAATATGGAGACAAAGCAATAAAGAAGCTCCTCAAGATGGCAAGTTATAAAAGGACAACTTAGATCTATTTGACATAAACTCAAGAAGACAACAGAGTAAATATGACCAGAACCAAAACCATTTCCAAAATGACATAAAATCTAGTTTTCTCCACAAACCAGATGCCACAAAGGAATGAAACAACAATACACAAGTACATTCATTCCAAACCAAACATATTTTAACTGTACATTCGTTCCAACCCAAACATTAAGCATAATTACATCTTTTAAATGTAAGTGTTATAGAAGAAGGAATTAGAAAATGAATTTCACGTATTAATGCAGTCACTGCATTTAAATTATCTGTCTAAGAAGTTCAAATGTGAAATCTCTGCATATTATCACAGACTCTATTCCAAACAATACATAAATGAATAAAAACACAATGCAAATGGGTTGGTCTGCCCACTATGAGCATCAAATTACCTTTATAAAGCAATGTACTTCCAATTAAAACATAATACAAATGGGTAATGCACTCTCGGCATTGAATTTCCCTTATAACCCAATTTACTTCGAATCCAAACACAATGGGAAATTTCTCTTATAAATCAATGTACCTCCAATTATGCCAACTATGGACATTGAATTACTCTTATAAATTAATATACAATGCAAATGGGCTGGTAGACCAGCTCACTATGAGCATCATATACCTTTAAAATCAATGTACTTCCAATTAAAACACAGTACAAATGGGCAATGCACTCTAGGCATTGAATTTCCCGTATAAACCAATTTACTTGAATCCAAACGCAATGCAAGGTTGCTCTTATAAATCAATTTACCTCCAATTGAAACACAACCAATTGAGTTGTCAACTACGGACATTGAATTACTCTTATAAATGAATACACTACACATCAAAGGCAATGCAAACACTTGACTTGATAGCAAAAAAATTACCATATTCATAACTTTACTTTTACGCAAATGTAGAGCAGAAAGATTTGTTCAAGTTGACAATGATTTTCCATATTCATTGCTTTAACATAATGCAATAATACATAAAGTGCAATTCTTCTACTGGCCACTGTATATGTTACCAAATTTTGGGACAAATTAACACCCCTTAGAGTTAATGACTACAATGATCATGGAGAAAAAAAATGATAGAGGAATATGCTCTAACAAGCTCAAAAAACTTGTCATGTAATTAAAAGAAGCATTGAGCATTTTAGGAATAAGTTCAATAATATGAGAGAAATGGTTACACCAACTTGTGGACTTTTCTCTTTTTATAAACTGTAGGACTTGAAATTCATTAATATAGAAAAGTTACACAGCTATTAGTTTCATATTCACAAAGAACCTAGCATTCCATACATCAACAAATATGTCAAAGAACCTAGCATTCGATACATCAACAAATATGGAGACATAGCAATAAAGAAGCTCCTCAGGATGGCAAGTTACAAAAGGACAACTTAGATCCATCTAATATAAAATCAAGAAGACAATAGAGTAAATTTGACCATAACCAAAACCATTTCCAAAATGACATAAAATCTAGATTTCTCCACAAGAGAGATGCCACAAAGGAATGAAACGACAATACACAATTACATTCGTTCCAACCCAAACATTAAGTGCAATTACATATTTTAACTCTAAGTGTTATAGAAGAAGGAATCTAAAAATGAATTTCACAGATTAACAAAGTCATTGCATTTAAAGTATTTGTCTAAGAAGTTCGAATGTGGAATCTGCATATTATCGCAAACTATATTTCAAACGATACATAAATGAATTAAAACAAAATGCAAATGGGTTGGTCTTGCCACTATAAGCATCAAATTACCTTTTTAAATTAATGTACTTCCAATTAAAACATAATACAAATGGGTAATGCACTCTCGGCATTGAATTTCCCTTATAACCCAATTTACTTCGAATCCAAACACAATGCAAAGTTGCTCTTATAAATCAATTTACCTCCATAAAAACATTTGGCAATAAAAACAATCTTCCATCTCACACTGATTAGGTTGGGTAATTAGTTGTGTGATTTTTTAGGACCTCCATTAGATACCATAGAAATTAAACTCCACCATATACAATGTATAATTTCCAAGCTTCCAAATACAATCTGAAATGCACCAAATCACAACCTCTCGCCAACGATGCTTCCAAATAACCATTTCCCATAAATTTAGCCAATTACTCCTTATCAAATGCCTATTTCTCAAATGGGAGTTGAAAAATATGCACTTTTTCTCCAAGGTTTTGGCTCCAAATCCGGATTGAAGTTGATCTCGACTAACAATATATGGTCAAAGGTAGTTTATAGGAAATATATTCGTCCCCTATCTTTGGAAGAATGGATTTGGGTTCTAGAAAAAAGAAAAAGATCTATCTCAATGGTCTGTAAAGCTGTCCTGTCATCTTTCCTGGTAATCAAAGCTGGGTTGGCAAGGATAATTGAAAACAGGAAGAAGGTGAAGATTGGAGATGATCCCTAGATAAGGCGTGGGGAGCATTTTCGTTTTCCAATTGAAATGGTGGAATACCTACACACCAATAACATTTTCTCCCTCAATCAAGTGGTTGATCACGCTCAAACTATGATATGGGCACAAGGTTGGTGGAATGTTGATCAGTGAAATTTGCAGGGCCAGTTTGCTTTTCACTAACACAATTATATAAATTCTCTGCAAAGATCCCATGTTCAGCTTCATGATTGAGAGGATTCCATTCTCCAAGAATATGGAGGAATCGATGGATCATTTATTTCCTTCTTCTCCTTTTTCTGTGGTTGTTTGATCAAATATAAAGAGCAGAATGACTTTCACTTCCAGTTGGAAAGGGGAAAACCATTTGGAAGCATGGAAATTTTGGTGGGACTCCGCTTCTCCCAAAAGAATTAGAAAACTCTTTCCCATAATTAACTCGGGCATCTAGCTATCTAGAAATGCCAGGATTTTCTAGCAAAAAAAAATCGTCACCTGATATTGTGGCCACACAGGTTCAAGATATCGTTAACCTTCTTCTAGATTTTGACTCTATTCTCCCTCTCAAAAACATCTCTGAGGATGTTCCTGAGCATATTTTGACAGGGCTTCTCTGCCTAACGGAGATTGTGGGGGAGGGGCAATTCTTTTTTTACATGAAAATCATTTTTTTAGTATCGTGTGGTTTAGGTAGGGGCACAAATAATTATTCAGAGTTTTTAAGTAGGCTCAAGCTCTTTCTCTTTTTTGCCATTGAGAAAATATGTCATCAGTTATATATTTTTGGAAACAAGAGATTTTTATTTGAAAAATAACTCAAAAATTTCAAAATCCCTTTTATTTTATTTCACCCCTACCACTATCTTATTATTCTTTACACTTATCACCCCCAATCTTTATTCACCCATTCATCCATCCTACATCTTCTCCTATTCCCTCTTCTTCATCACGCCTCTTTATCTACCTTTCCTTTCCTTTCTTATGCACATTGTCTCTCTCACTCTACGTCCAAAATTTTATAAATTTTATATTATATTCCTTGGTATTTTGATTTTCATATATACCACCATTCTTTTCTACATGGAACATTTATTATATTTTCTAATTCCTCTATTTTCCCTATATTGTTCATTCAATAACTTGATTTAACCTTACATAGCAAATTCATCGAATTTAAGGTCTTAACATCAAAGTCAATGTTGATTTGGTAAGTGGCTTTCCAATTGAAGGAATTTACAATCGAGATAGGATAGCCTTTATTATCCCCTCATTTTATTGAGCCGAGAGGCTCATTCTACATCTTAGTATGATGTGTAACGTTGTTCGTCCATCATCAAAGTTGAAAATTTGCTCATGTAGGCCCAAATATATATATTTTTTAATATAAAACTTAAAAACATTAAATAACTATACAAAACATTTAAATAATGTCGGCTCATTACAAAATTTACACGTGAATAAATTGTATTCCTCTCGGCTCATGTTAGATTTGTATTTAGGATGGATCTATGCTAGTTCTTTTCCTCTTATTCAATCACTTGAGCTAATCCATATAGCAAATTCATTGAATTTAAAGTTCCATCTTCAAATTCAATGTTGATTTTGTAATTGAGCCCTCCAATTAAAAGAAAGTACAATCGAGATAAGATAGCCTTCATTATCCCTTCCTTTTATTCTAAATCTCCATATATCCTTCATTTTAGTTCATATTTGTCATTTCCATTTATCTCATAATCCTTATTTTCTCTTCATCTCTTATTCTTCACTTTCTACTCTTTCTCATTTTTTCTCATGGGAACCTTCTCCATCCCTTTAAACATTCACTTCTCCTTGAACACCTAAAAACCCACCATTTATTTTCAATTCCTCATCATAGTTATACTTTCTATCTCTACATGAATATCCATTCAATCCCTAATGTAACCACACACCTAGCATCTTTGTCTTTAAATCACTATTGGTCAAAACTCTAGCGAATACTAATCAATGTCAATTTGGCATTGATTGCATTAGTAGAATTAGAACCATTCAAATACTAATAACTAATGCTGGAGTAGAGGAACAAGTGTAATTTTATTAGTTACGTGAGGTTAGAACAATCACCTTAGTTACCTCTATGCATGTTCCTTAATATCTTAAATATTTAATTCATTTTTAGTAAATAAAATGAATTTAATTAAATGGACCTTTGTAACGACGCCAATTAGAGGAGAATGAGGAATAAGTGTAATTCATTAGCCACATGAGGCCTAAAACAATCATCTTATGTACATGTATAACATTGTTCTTAAATATATTCAAAATTTTAATTCCGTTTGAATAAATAAAATGAATTTAACAAATGGAATTCTATAATAGCATAAATTAGAGGAGAATGAAGAACAAGTGTAATTCATCAACTACATGATGCCTAAAACAATCATCTTACTTATCTCTAGTTATGTTCTTAAACTTTTTAATATTTTATTTTTTTAGTAAATAAAATTAATTTTATTAATATCAATGGGTTACCATCATTATGCCAAAAATGGCTATGGTTCAAGCCATTGACACCACAAGTAATGCCTATGCAGAATGAGAATGGGTAACCGACAACACACATTAATTATTTGCATGCAGAGAATTTTATTGCATCCCACCGCCTCCCATTACTCCATAGATTAGGAAGGCATAGTCATCATTTAATTTCTTGGCTTTGAATTGCTCGTCTCTCTTAGTTCTATGCTCCTCCCATATATTCTACCTCTTTTTTGGGCTTTTCCCTTTCTTGTGATGGCTTTACTTAGAAATTGTTCCCTTCTTTCACCTTCACATGCAAAGGAACTTTTTTCATTCTCCTTGTTCCCATCATCGTTCTCAGCTTGGGGTTCCTTATTGGCCATTAAGCCTTCAAACTCATGGACTTTAGTTGAGGGAAATCAATTATTTGCCTGGTTTCACTTGCTTAGTCCCATGGAGACTTGAACACTTTATTTGGCATTGCTATTCTTTCCCCTTTCTTCCTTAACACGACAATGTGCTTGATGTAGGTAGGGTGGCGGGGTAGGGTTCCCAAGATGGAGCACAAGATCATTCCAGGCCAAGTCTTCGGCTTGACTCTATCATGAACAAACCCACCCAAACTGTTATGTGAGATCACAAATGTAGAGGAGGAGGTAAGGATCCAATGTTAGAAACTTTTGAACACCGAAATATTGGGAGACTTCACTTGGGTTCCCAACACTAGGCACACTTGGGGTCATTAGAACCAATATTTTAATTCTATTGACTTATTCTAACACCTCAAGACTTTGCTTAGTCAGGTCTTATTGGATTTTCATGTGGCTTGAGACAAGATTATGGTGGTTCTCAAGGAAATTCAACTCCAAATAGATAACATTGAAGGAAGGTTCACTCACATTGAGTTAGGATCGACTCATGGGTTAGCGCTGATTTCTTGAATTAAGGATGTAGCTAAGCTTGTCAAGGTGGATACCTCACCCTCTCACAAGTTATCAATCAATGCCTTTTCTCAAAACGTTTGATAGTGCTAGACTTGTGCTTCATAGAAAATTTTGGCTTAAGCTTAATTTTGAGCCCTGATTCATATGTCTAAAATCAAGAATACTATATCTTTTTTGGACTCTAAAGCAACATATTGTTAAAGGATTAAGGTTATGCCCTTGGTGTGCTTCCCTAGTGACATGCTAGTGGTAAATACCTTTCAATAGACTATGTACTTTTCATGATTATCAATTAAATTGAATCTTACAACAACAAAAAATGAACTATATTAAATGGAGCACTATAAGAGAACTAATGGATGGATGCCTAACCTATAGTCTAAGAAATTGTAACCTAGTGACAAATTTTAGTTGTCAAAATCAGTGAAAAATTACATCTAACCTTCGCCATACCAACTCTGGACATGACTAAAGTTAAAATATTAATGGAATAACATGTTCATAGTTATTTAAACCCATTGTCTCAAACTACTATGCGAGTCCATGTTCAAGGGAATGCCCAGATTCTTTGAGAAGATTGATATGGATTAGGGCAATGAATAGGTAAAGATATATATACTGATAGACCAGGGGAATGATTTGGAGTCGGCTGGTATAAATTTTTATTCTACTTTGTAATTATAATGCAATTCTATTAACTATAAAATTATGATATGAGAAAATTATTTCATTTAAGTTAATTAATAATTAATTTTAAGTTACACTACTGTCCAATGTAAATATAAAATTAATGTTGATTTAGATTGTAAAAATGAATATAATCATTTAAAACCTAAATAATATGCATTACTTTTAATAATGATTTTGTTAATTATTTTTATTTTTATTCTTTTATATTAAATTTACTTGTTATTTAAAATGTATCATTATTGTGAGTTGAAATGTTTGGCTTAGATTAATATGAATTTGAATGAGATTAAATTTATTGTTAATGTTTGGAAGTATTTATCAAGATTAATTTATTAAGGAGTGTATATATGTGAAAAATAGTTAAGTTGCTTAAATATATCATCACTACTAAATTTAAACTTAATAAATTTATTAAAGCTAATGAATAATATTTTTTTCCTTAATTATTATAAGTTAAAATAATAAATCAAAGTTAATATGATTATGAATTTATTTTAAATGATTATAATCATTTAAAACCTAAATAATATGTATTACTTTAGTAATGATTTTGTTAATTATTTATTTTTATTATTTATTAAATTCACTTGTTATTTTAAATGTATCATTATTATGAGTTGAAATGTTTGGGTTTAGACAATATGAATTTGAATGAGATTAATTTTATTGTTAAGGTATTGAAATTATTATTATGAGAAGTATTTATTAAGATTAATTTATTAGGAGTTGTATTATGTGAGTAATAGTTTATGTTATTTAAATATATCATTACTATTAAGTTTATTTTTAATAAATTTATTAAAGCTAATGGATAATAATATTTTTTGTTTAATTATTATAAGTTAAAGTAATAAATCAAAGTTAATATGATTATAAATTTTGTTATAAGTTAATGTTCATATTATTAGAATTGTTGTTAAGAGAGGTATGGTTTATTAAAGGTTTCCAGGTCCCATGTGCATGAGTATTGAAAAAAAGTAAGTGCACGGTGGTGCCGCACCTCGTCGGACACGGTTGGAAGACTACCGTAGACCTGGGAGCATGACAGGTGGTATCAGAGCTCGGTCTAGAGCTGGTGAGCAGGGTTGCTCGTGGCGGTTGACAAGGTTCTTGCAGGTGACTTGGGGAAGACAGTGAATGGTTGACACTAGGTCGCAGAAAAGCAAGAAGATGGCAGCTAACTCTCAAGCTGGGTCTAGTCATACGATGAAGGACACAGTGAAAGATATTACTCTTGGGTTCATGGAAAGGGTAATTGAAAGGATGGAGACTTTGGAGAATTCTTGGAACCAAGATGTGGACTCCCTTACTAAGGAGTGAGAAACCATCTCAAAGGTCAAGGAAGAGCTTGAAGAACTCCGTACACAGCATGATGAGCTCAAGACACAGTATGAGTACACTGATTTTATGTGTACACAACTTGAAGGAAGGATCAAAGAGGTTGAAGAATCAAGGGATTAGGGTCTTGCAGAGATCGTGAACTTGAAAGGAACTCTTGACAAAACAAGCAAAGCTCTTGATGAAGCCAAAGACGAGATTGCAGTATTGAAGAGGGCCGTGAGACATAACTCAGGTGGAGGAGTGCCTCATGTAAAGGTCAAGGAGCCGGAATATTATGATGGTACAAGGAGCGGAAAGACTCTTGGAAACTTCCTATGGGACATGGAGCAGTACTTGGAACGATTGAGTCTACCTAATGGGGAGGCACAAGTCAAGGTGGCCACTCAATTCCTGACAAATGATGCCAAGATGTGGTGGCGAAGGAGGGTGGATCAGATTATCAATGGTAATGTTGATGACATCACTTCGTGGGAGGACATGAAGAAAGCTTTGCAGTCCCATTTCAGTCCCCAGGATGAAACATGGGAGGCAAGGACGAAAATTAAGTTCATCAAACAAACCGGAAGCCTACAAGCATATTGGCGAGAGTTTTCAAGTGTAGCTCTGGAACCTCCCGACATGGCCGAGAGGGACAAATTCTTCAATTTTATTATTGGGTTGAAGCCTTGGGCCCGTAATGAGGTGAAGAGACAGAAGATTAGAATGCTTGAAGAAGCTTTTGCTGCAGTTGACAGATTAGTGGATCACTATGATGAGACTTCTAATGAGAAAAAGAAGTCCGACAAACCAAAAGAAAAGAAGAAGGATGATGCTTTGAAACCGGATGATAATCCGAAAGAGAAGAAACCTTTGAAATGTTGGCTATGTGCAGGACCACATGTGGTTAAGAATTGCCCCTCTAAACCAAAGGTGGCCGCTGCTGCAAAATCTGATGAGGATGACAATGCTTCTGTAGGGATGATGCAGATACTTGGTGCCTCTGCTACTACGGAAGTGACCTCTAGAAGGGATCTAGAAAGAAACAGGTTGGAGTATGTTCAGATGAAGATTGGTGATGCCGATGTACTCACTATGGTCGATAGTGGGGCTTCACACAACTTCATGAGTGAAGATACCGCAAGGAGACTTGGGTTGAAATTTTTACCGGTGAAGGCACAAATGAAGACAGTAAATTCTCCTCCGATGGCAATTCTCGGTATAGCTGAAAAAGTAGACACTACACTTGGTGAATGGACCGGAAAGGTGGACTTCACCATAGTGCGGATTGACGACTACGAGGCTGTATTGGGGATGGAATTCATGAAACAGTTTGAGGCTATGGTTGTACCACATCTGAGGAAATTCTTCATTTATGATGGGAAGGAAGATGTACCCATTGGTGTTCCAACCATTGGTGTAACAAAACCTGATCATAAGTTAGGAGGAATGAAGATGGAAGATAAGGAAAAGGTGAACAAGCATTTGTCTACTGTTGAGGCAAAGCTTGCGGAACAGTCATTGTTCATCCGATCACTTTCAGATAGCATCTTGGACTTATCAAGAAAGCTAGAGCTAGTAGAGGACGATGATGATGAGGATGAAGTATATGTGAGGCCGAACATCCAGAGGGAAGATCAGGAAGCATATCTACAACGGATGGAGGTTGAAGATCCTAATAGATGGATCGAGATGATTAGTAAGGGAGAGCCTCCCGGCTCCTCTCTCTTCACATCTTCTTAGCTGACATAGAAGATGGGGCTCATTGTTGGCTGCTCAAGGCAGTGAGCCCTCGACATGTTTGAGCAGGTATGATCACGACATGCTACAAAAAGATGGGGTTTCCATGGACCTGAGCATGGATCGCGGAGATGAGTGTTGACACATGATCGAGGTGTGTAGCACTTGTTGATAAGCATGGGCAGTTTTCACATGGAAAAGACTTGATGAAGACAGGACCTTGTATATGTTGCAATGATGTTTGCCGTATATGGAGGAGTCTACATCATGGTCGATAACGATCTTGGTGGGGAGCTACCAGGATGGTGTGTTGTCGGGACGACAACGTTTTCAGGTGGAGGAGAGTGTAACTCCCTCGCGACTCGGGCAGGGGTACGATGGGCAAACACCCTTTCACACGACGGTTGAGCGGTGGGCACGACCCGGGCAGGTGTGCACGACGGTGGGCAGGTGCCCTCGCACCACGGGCGGGCGCCCCATGCACAGTGGGAGGACATGCTCACCCGATGGACCAACACCGGGCGCGGTCACACAAAGAGTTTATGAGCGCGGGCGAGCGGTTATAACAGCAACAAGTGTGGACAAACGCCCCGGCGGGCGACCCGTGCACGACTGGTGGGCGACCCGTGCACCACGGGCGGGCGACCCGTGCACGGTGAACCCACGGACAGGCGACAAGCCGAGCTGTGGGTGCGATGAACAGGCACGGCGAGTTGAGGTTCGAGTGCGGTCACCCGACGAGCTGAGGACAGGGCAGCGAGTTGGTATGCGGGTGCGTCCACCCGACGAATCGGTGCGGTGGACGAACGGGCGACCCATGCACGATGGGCGAGCGACCCGTGGGCGACCCGCGCCCGATGGACGAGCGAGCCGAGCAACAGACATGTGCGATCGGCGGCACGGTTGTATGGAGTGCGGGCACGACTTAACAAAGGCGGAACAGTGGGCGGGCACCCCAGCGGGCGACCCGTGCATGACGGGCGGGCGACCCGTGCACGATGGGCGGGCGACCCGACCATGCGACGAATGGCTACAGAAATGCGATGTTAAGACTAAGTGCGATGATACTTAGTGCGAAAAAGAAAGAGGACGAAAGGTTTTATATCTTGGCGTGGAGTGGCTTTGCATATAGCAAGGGCCGACTCACAAAAAGGTTAAAAGCACGGCGTTACAACATAATTTATGGGGTCGGCTTTTAAAGCTAACACCCCTCACACTTGGAGCTAGCATGCGAATATATATGAGGACGCAAAGCTTCATTTGATCACTCATCAAGCTGCTAGGTCCCAGCCCTGTCTTCCTAACCTCCGCGGTCCCTTCTTGGTAAGATCTCTGTGTTTCTTGTTTCCTTTCCTTAAGAGTTGTTTTCCTTTTTGTTTGTTGTATTATTTTCTTGCTTTACTCTTGATTTAATTTGTTCTTCTTTTAATTTTCGTCCTTATGGTTTGATTTGAATTTCCCTATTTATTCGAAGATTAATTAATGTTGGCAGCTTGGGAATATTTAGCATAATATATTTTGTTTAGTAAGCGATTGATTAAAAGTAATTGTACTATCCTTAGAATGGAAGATATTTATTTAGCTTTCGATTAGCCTTAGATTTTTAACAACCTAATGCTATGTTTAAAGATATATTTATAATTAATGAATGAATTAAAATATGCATTTTCGTAACTATTCAATATTAATTTTCCATTT
>APFE031515881.1:291301-303765 GCA_000404065.3 Pinus taeda
CTATTTAACACGCTAAACTGGATCTGTATCTTCAACTTGTCCTGACGATGAACCACACTAGTTGGTTCAAAACGCGTCAACAAATGATCAATTATGTGATTTTGCCAAAAAGTTTCTAAACAAAGGTTTCCAGGTATTGCTTATGATAAGGTCTTCGTCCTGATTTATATTGTTTTTCCTCTTTTTAATTTCGATGGCCTCTTTAATTTTTCATTTTAGGTAATGTTCTTCCTTGATGACGAGTTTGGCTTCTTCCATACAAATGTAGTGTGAGGAGGAGAGAGCATGTTCTGCAAGAGAAGATTTTGATGTTCTATTCCTTAATATGTTAACATCATGTTTCTTAAGCCTAATGTTTAACGATCTTCCTATTTCACCAATGTATTATTTTCCACATGAGCAAGGGGCAACATACACCCCTTTTTGTAGTCTAGGGTTTATAGGGTCCTTTGCGGGGTCTACAATTTTTCTAATGGTGTTATGGGGAGTGAAAGCAATGCTTATGTTCTACTTGTTTAGAATTCTAGAAATTTTATTAGTTGTTCCTTTTATATAAGGTAAAAAGATTTTGGAGATGTTAAAGGTTTTGATTATCTTATTTTCTTTTAGAGTTTTGTAGATGGTTTTGTTAATGATGTTTTTATTATAACCATTATACTCAAAAACTTGACTAAAGTTTTTGATGTGTTCTCCCACTACCTTGAATTTAAATCAATAAATTCTTAAAAAATAAACTCTTAACCATCACACGAAGAACAGTTCACAATAAAGTATACATATAAAAAAATTCACATATCATAAATTTGGCAATGGGAGCAAAACACTAGAAATTTGTTTCAAGCAAAAAAGCTTGGTTGAACAGTGTGAATCACAAAAACAGATTTGGAACCTAGTGGAAGTCAAAGCTTAGACCTTTTTTTCCAAATGTAAAAGGGTCATCTATCGTATAAGGCAATGACCCAATTAATTCAAGAGAACCTTTCCTGTGTTCTTGGAAATGGAACGCAAATTCAACTTCGGGAGGAAAAAACACTCGGGAAACCCCCTTTGAATCAGCTCTAAGAGCCAACCACGGTTCAAAGGGTGCATGAAGGCTTAATAGAAGATCTACAATTTATTTGACATATTTCAGTGGAATAACTCTGTATCCGAACTTTGGAAAAGCTTGCAGACTTTGATTTGTCGGAAAAACTAAAATATCAATGGATTTTTCCTTTGTGTAAGTTGTGGTGTTTCCCCTATGCTTAGGGCATCATAGGTTTGGAATCTTAGGGAGGACCATATTCAATAATAAAGGATATTATTTGAACTTAATACAAGAAAAGTTGATATTAAAATCAATAAATTGAAAGTTTGGTTGGGTGGTGATTTAAAAAGTAAATTATTAGTATTTTTTAAAATTAAATAAATTATTAATATTGTTATTATTATCCTTTCCCTGGCAAGATATAACACATTCGATATGCATTGATCCTTCAATTAATCATTGGTTGTCCAAAACTTAAAAGGGCAATTTCCAAATAAACATTAGAGAACATTTTTTTTTAATTATATTTATTTATGCTATGATTGGTTGAGAGCCCTTGAGTCTTATTTTGCAATTATATACAAGGAACGATGAGTGGGGCAACACATCGTTGGATTGTATGTTTGCAGGGGAACTGAGCTAATGTATTGTACAATGGTCTGAGATTTCAATAAATAAAACCTTGATTGTTGTGCTCCACACATTATTGCAACTCAACATGAACTATGGTGGGACTTCACATTGTTCTTATACTAGAAGTCACATTGAACTATGGTGCAACTTCATTTGTCACATGACGTTTACAGTGGATGGTTGACTACTGAGTATCGTACAAGCCTACAATCCTTTGACTACCGACTATTCGATGGGCCCACAGTCTAGGTGGTTGGGAGTTCCTTTTGTGCAGCAAGTTGTTGTTCTCGAATTATAAGTCGAAGGTGACTATGGTCGAGCTTCTTGTTGTGTTGAACCTTTATTCTAGGTGTACCAACCTCATAGTCATCTTTGGTCAGACACAATCTTCGTTGTAATTTAAATCATTACTAATTGTTTTTTATATTTCTATTTTCATGGGAGTGCAACATTGTAATAACAACGTGCATCTTCCATGTGGCAATGGCTTGGTGTGCTAGGTGGTAGTAGTAAGCTCAAAGGCTAGTCAGGGTTGGCCATATCCATCAGTGTGCATAATTTTGTTACTTTTTGGCTCGACCTCCGACCCTCGACCTAGTCGAGGTTAGTCCTTTCATTGGTACATCAACCTAGTTGAGCCTGGTGCAATCCTGACCACGACTAAATTTAAAATATTAATATATAATAGTTTGAAAAGTGTGTATATATATATATATATATACACGATGTGTCAATGTCTGAGCCCACGTGGCAATATAAGATTGTAACAACATCGTTTATCTTCCACGTAATAGCAACTCAATGGCCCATGTGGCAATAGTCAACTTAAGGCCAATGTGTTTTATTCCACATGGCAACACCTCAGTGGACCATGTGGCCAGTCGAGGTCAACCCTATCCATCAGTGTACCCAATTTTGTTATTTCTAGGCATGACCTCCAACTTGAGACCTAGTCGGGTTTTCTCCTATTCATTATTACTATAATCTGCTTTTCTCAGGTGTAATCCCAACCTCGACTAAATTTAAAATATTAATATATATTAGTTTGATACACACACACACACACACGCACACACACACACACACACATGCATACATACATACACACTACATTGCATCTTTTTAGTGGCCCACATGATAGCATAGCATTTTAACAACATTGTTAATCTACCAGGTGGAAACGGTTCAGTGGTGTAGGTGGAAATAGTCATCTTAAAGGCCAGTCGGATTCATCCCTATCAATTCTCACATACAATTTTGTTATATTGAGGCCTGACACCCAACCTTCGACATAGTTGGGTTTAGTGGCCTTCGTTGGTACATCTTTCTACATTTTGCGGGCATAGTCCCAACCCTGACTAGATTCAAAATATTAATATATAATATGAGACAATTCATCTCCCACGTGGAAATGACTCAATGGCACAAGTGGCAATAGTCAACTCAAAGGGCAATCAAATTCGTTCATATAAATTTGCAGGCACAACATTGTTATTTGTAGGCCCGATCCCTGATTGAAACAACATGGCTTACTTTTGCATGCCCCTTTATTCTCCATGTGGCAATTTTTTTAGTGGCCCCACCTAGTTTTGTTATTTCTAGGCTCAACCTGCGACCTCTAACCTAGTCAGTGTCGGTCCATTGTTTGGTACATCAACCTACTTTACCTGCGACCAGTTCCGACCCCAACTACAATCTAACTCCCGATGCTTTGCTCGTCTCAGGAAATCTTCTTGCAACCACATCACTGCTTCTTTAGCCACATGGTTATAGGGTGATTCCTAGGCATCCAATCCAGAGTTAACATGACTAAGTTGTCATAAGGCTAGATGGATAAGCCTTATCTGATTTGAACTATAAGGTTTGATTTCCACCTGTATTTTTCTTTGCGAGATCCAACAACTTTTATCAGAGCTTGGTTTCTACCTAGGCACTCTACCCTTCCAACATGTATTTAGCTATGGCTTGGATGCAATGGTTCTACAATCAGTAAGACCTTTTCCAACATGTTTCCAAAGACACAACAAATCACCACAACACCCACTAGTGTTATCCCTCTGGAGCTTAAGAGAAGGCCATTGTTTCTGATCCTAGGGGGTTCTTTGAGAACAAAAAATGCCACACAAATATTGGCATTTGGAAAGGGGATGGGGAAAATTTGTTCAAGGTTCAAACATTAGTGTGAATCCTATGGATAGGTGTGCATTAGGGAATTTCTCGACCTGTAAACATTTGCTTCTTGGGGACATGGAGTTCCAGGCATGTCTACGCAGGCAATCTTTCAACAACCTGCAACTAAGAACTTGGTGACTCTTGAAGGGTGTACAACTCAGGAAATATGCTACCTCGTTAAGTTAATGTTGACATACTATGCAGGCTAAGGCTTCTGGCTATAGAAAGTTCAACAACAAAATGAAAATCAATTCATTTGATTAGGTTGTGCCCTATTCAAGAGAGTACATTCCATTGTAGGCTAGATATAAAAGCCCTCATGTAAATCTACAACTTAAAAAGCTAATAAATAAGGATTTTTTCAGCGTTGCTAATGCACCATCACATTCTGTAACACAGGATTGTTACCCTAGTGAGCACACAAATCCAATAGATAGTTTGTCCCCAATGTAACGTATTAAGTGCAATAAAAAAGATATGTTAATTTTTCATATTTAGACTCTTTTTTTCTCACTTAAGGTTGTTAATATAGGCAATAATAATTTTATGAATGTTAATTGAATATGAATTGGATGAAAACACAAATTAAAATGGTGTTGAGCGAGGTAGCAACTAAATGAAAGCGGTATAAATTCCATTGTAAGGTTGGCGACTGTATTTGGCTTTCTATTGATTACATTTCGAATTGTATTAATGACACATTCCATGTTATTTACGAAGGCATCATTAATTGTTTCTACAAAATCCCACAAAAAATTAATATAACAACAAGTCTCTACTACTCGTGCTTTAATATTTGCATTTATTTTGTTTGGAGTTTCCATGTAGTGAAAACATAAATGTTTGAACTAAATCAATGGTAGAAAACACTTTAATGCACAAGCTCAAAATGAAAAATATTTGAGGATACTCCCACTCTGATAGCGACAATAATGGCCCAGGCACAATTTCCCAAAGCAAGTTAGAGGTCAGGACTTTTCTCTATTCAACAAGTTGTTTCACTGGTGATTCCTAACTCCCAATTAGGCACGAGAACTCGGGGAGCACAATGCGTAGTGCATTATGTGTACCCAACTTATGAGATTTTAAAAGTTCAAAAATTTAGGAAACTATTATCAATTGCATTATCTTTTTTTCAGTTGATTGAAAAAAACAAAGAGGAAAAAATAAATAAACAAATCACTTTCAAATACTAAATATATTTTTAACTAATCAAGAAAACATTGTAATGTTAGCATAGTGAAGAAAACTTTATAATTTTATAAGTTCATATTTTCATTTATTTTATATGACTGAAAAATTATTATTGAGGGCTACCCACAAAAAATCATAATAATATAATTACAATAATAATAATGACCAAATATCGAATTATTATTATTATTATTATTTTTTAATTTAATTTTTTTAAATTTGGATTGTACTGCATTTTTCACTAGATTTTATGCAATCATGTGCATTTAATGAATTACTTACAACTTTAACAATTGATAAAGTTTTTCACGCCATTTCCAAAAAAAATCAAGTCACAAGTTTCCAAATGTTCATGATTGTGAAAATTCTTTTGGTGGTGAATACTCCAAATAGCATTTCAACAATAGTTTTTGTGAGTTCAAAACCCCTGAAGGAGCTCGCGGAAAGGATTTTCAAAGAACAAGAACTTTGAGAAATTTGCTATAATTGAATTTGTTCCGTGCAAAGACAATGTCAATAAGGTATATGACTCCCCTAGTTTGTGTTTTTTGAACTGCAATAGATTGATTGATTGCCTAGTTTGCTTCTAAAGTTGAAAGGGTGTTGAATTTTTAGTCGATCATTTTTTCATCATTTTCACCCCTTTTGTCTTTATACTTCAGTATGTGTTGTGAAGAATATTCCTATGTGAAAGGTCATCATTTTGCTTCACAGATGTGGAATGCCTCCACTATGAGCAACAAACTAATAAGACTCTAGCAATTTTGTCAAAATTATATTTGGTGACCTTAAAATATTGTCCATCATGTTCAAAATTGAAGGGGCTAAATTAAACATAAATACTAATTTGGCATTTTGAACAAGTTTTTCTTGTATCATAATTATTATAATGATATACCACTGGATCAATCAACATCGTGTGCCACATGAAAGCCTCTTTTCATTTTCTGACTAGATTTATTCAAGTTGCTTGGTTTTTCCTTTAAAGCATTGTGATTGAAATTTAGTTTTCTTGGGTTTCATGTAAATTTCGCCTCACATTCTGCACTTTTCCACACTTTACATACTTCTTTTCCCATGCCATTACAGATAAACTGATAAAGGGTTCTACAATTTCATGTAAACAGTAACACATTGGTTTCATGTACAATAGTCTACCCTATTGAACTATATCTATGGAGTGTGCATTATGTTTAATTATTTTAGTAAGCATTATTTCAATTTATACATATGACGTGACATGTTTAGAATGAAACTAATATCTTAAATTTTAGTTTGCATATAGAAAACTATGTTGTGGAACTGAGCTGATAATTGATCAATTGCTTCTGTCAACATTGACTAGCATACTCCTTTTAGCATATACAAAAAAAAGGTATGCAATTTTTTTAATTTTCTTCCAATGGTGAGTTAGTTGTTTTTAATAATTTTTTTCAAACGTTGTTCTGTGTTTCTTGCATTCACGCTCCTAAATAGAAACATTTTCCATGTTTGTTTCATTTGAATGTTGCAATTCCATTAAAAAACATTGTAAACATTAAATAATATGAATATTTAGACTAAATTGATTTTAGAAAAATTCAAAGTTAATTTCATATAGCACGAAGAACACTACTAGATTATATTCACAGTGTCCACTTTACTATGCATACATATCCATATAGGTGTGAACAATAGAAAAATACTGCAAGTAGCAACAATCAAGAAAAGATTAAAAAAAAAAAAAGTTGTGCCATAAATAAAGTTGAATTTCCTAGGAATTGCATATTTCTACAAATGCGATAAGAAATTGCAAATAACTACTCATCTCTTTAATATACTAAAGAACACAAACTAGAGAAAGCATGATAGGTTTAGTCCATTGACTGGTGATTATTCTACTTTCTTGAAGTTTTGTCCTCTTTGTTGTAGGACATAAGTTACTAGAGTCAAAGAAAGAAACTCGTATGGCAATTGCATTTTCTTCTCGTGCAGAGGGGTTTTACAAATTTTTGAAAGTAACAAAGTCAAGTTAGTTGCATGTTGCATCATACCATCATTTTTGTTGTGTTCCATTGCAAATACAATTTCACCTTCCTCTTCCAAGTTTAACAATCTTGTAACCATAGGACAATTTCATTTAGCTAACTAATTTCAACGAAAACTTTCACTAAACAACTATACAAAGATGGTTGAAGTAATTGATATTGATAGTTCGCAATCGAGAAAGAAATGTAACAATGATGTGACTATTGAAGATGTCTTGAACAAAAATAATATTTTTAGACTTCAAGCATTTTCATACACTCCATGCGATTGTCTTTTCAATGTAATTGAAGTGCTTTTGAATTTTTGTTATATGTCCACTGAATTGTGAAATGGCACAATTGACCACTTCTTGATATGCCTCAAACAAGGGCACATAGAAGAAATAGAATCTTTTAATTACGAGCTAGCATGTGATTTCTTGTATCACCTTCATGGAATTCATGACATTGAAACATATTTGCGGAGGATGTGTGTCCCTGCTTCAAATAGTGCTACTGACAATGAATGAGGACTATGGGGAAGTACATTTTTCATATGTTGGTTGGCCAAATGGTTGAAATTACCAATAGGAATTTGTTCAAGCACAAGAAAAAAAGGTATTTTCTCTTCAACTCAAACAAAACAACAAACCCATTGCATATATTATTCCATGATGAGAACCCTCTTAATGGGCATTATGAACCATTGTTGTATAGGAAAATAGGCCGAACCATTGTCACACAAAATGAATACTTTTCTCCTTCTTGCAAAGATAATATACATAGATATTTCAAAACAATGAATGACAAAATGCAAACCTATGAATTACATAAAGCAAAAAATACTATATCCATTTGTGGAGATAGCATATTCTCTGCACTTTTTCATTTGATATCACTTGAATTTGATGTAGAATCCGTGAGGCTTTACATTGTCCAACCATTTTGAAATTCAATAATTTGTAGTGCACAAGATGCATTGCATTGTTTACAAAAATATTTATCAAATGATGTCATAAAAAATCAAAAAGAAATTGCAAATTGGGAGGCATATCTTACTAAGTTGGCAATGCCATATGACAAAGGTGGGGTTGAAGGTGGGCCATTTTGTTTGCAATGGGCAGTAATAATATTCAAAGTAAACATATAAGAATGGTCATTTCTAACTAGAAATATTGTCAATTATTTCCAATGCAATAGTTCTTAAATCCAAACATACGATATAGTTTCATTTGAAATAGATAAATTGCATATTCATTATTCACCTTCATAAATATATGAACATAGAAACATATACAATGTACATTGTCAAATGTTGCCAAATGAAACAACCTCCTTGCACATGCAACATGCACCTATGCCAATAAATGCACATAGGAATGAAGTCAAATTGCAGTATATTGTATTGCCAATTAAAACACATAAAGGTAGTAAGATCAATGTCCATATATTAAAACAACTAATGTGTTTAGAAACAAAAAACCATAAACAATCATACAAACAAAATTTGCAAAGTCAACGTAAATCCCCAACAGGCTAGAATTCTTAATAGCCTAAAGTTGGTGCCAGCCATGATTTCCCCAAACTCTTGGAAAATGATCATAAATAAAGTAGACTCAGCTCAAATCTTCATCACCCTACTAGAGAGATTCACTAAATTGAGTTTCAATGGAGCCTCGAAATGAAACTCAAGTCTCCACGGATTACGGTGGGCTCTTTCGGGACCATCAAGCAAGGACCAAACCCATATATGTAGACTACTGTGGACATGCAAGCAATAATGAAGTGGAATTTTTTGGTGCCCATCAGGGTCTGATCCTAGCCATCAAACTGGGATACAGAAAGATATTAGTGGAAGGAGACTCATAGATGCATTGACAAAATCTACAGTATTCTTCAAAGTGTCCACCTTTACCAGCAACACCTTTTTGTCTTCTATCATATCCCTCACAAAGTGATACAAAAAATCAATGTTCTTTGTCTTTGATTGACGTGCAGGGTTCTTTGCCAAGAAAATTTCACTTTGGCTGTCACCGTTTATCCTTATAGCTCCCTGTACTAACCCCATACTTGAACACAATCTCTGCAACCAAATTGCTTCCTTTATTGCATGAGTGGCTGCAGTGTATTCTTCCTCTGTAGTTGATAGTGCCACTACATATTGTTTCTTACTCATCCAACTGACTACACCTCCAAATAGGTTAAACACATACCCACTTGTAGATATTCTTTGATCCAGATCGCCAGCCTAGTCTGCATCAACAAAGCCATGAATATCCAACACTCTGTCCAATCTCGGTCTTCCTTGGTAGCAGAAATCATAATCACTAGTGCCACACAAATACCTAAAACTCCTCTTCATTGTTGTCTATTTCTCCTTCCCTAGTTTTGACATAAACCTGCTCAATACTCCCATTGTATATGCAATGTTTGGTCTAGTACAAACCATTACATACATCAGGCTACTAACTGCACTTGCATATGGAACATGGGACATGTCCTCTTCCTCTTCTTGTGTCTTGGGACACTGTTCAATAGATAACTTTACACCTACAGGAATAGGAAACTTCACCGGTTTACTATCCTACATATTAAACCTCTGCAGTATTGTCTCAACATACTTCCTCTGGTTTAACCATAGCTTTCTCTTTACACGATCTCTTTTAATTTCCATGCCCAAAATATAGTTTATAGCACCAAGATCTTTCATGTCGAATTGGAGGACAAATGGGTATTCAAATCCTGGATAATTTCTTTGTCATTTCCAACGAGCAACATATCATCCACATACAAGACCAGATAAATAACACGGTCACCAACTAATTTAAAATACACACAATGATTTACTTTGCTTTTGGTGAAGCCAAATTCCCGCATAAATGTATCAAATTTCTGATACCACATCCTTGGTGATTGTTTTAGCCCATACAAAGACTTCTTTAACTTGCATACCAGTTCTTTCTTACCCTTCACCACAAAACCTTCAGGTTGCTTCATGTAGATCTCCTATTCTAGATCTCTGTGAAGAAATTTTGTCTTTAGATCCATCTGTTCTACTTCAAAATCAAAAGAAGTAGAAACAAATAAAAGTAATCTAATAGAAGTTACCTTGGCAATAGGAGAAAAAATATCACCAAAATCAATTCCCGACACCTGGGAGTAACCTTTTGCTACCAACCGAGCTTTATATTTCTCCACCTTTCCTTTTGCATTTGACTTCTTCTTGAACACCCATTTGCTACCAATGGGTTTCCTTCCAACTGGCAACTCCACCAGATCCCAAGCCTCATTTTTGTGCAAAGATGCCATTTCATCAACCATGGCCTCTTTCCAGAGTTTCCATCCTCTTAATCCACTATTTCCTTCACAATTTTGGGATCATCATCAGTAATAGATAAATAAAATTTTGAACATAAAGCAGATGGACTATACCTTTCTGGCTACCTTCTTTCTCGAATTGATCTTCTCACACCCGAAGTTTGTGGCTCTTCAACTTCTGATTCCTCCTCTGCTATAAATTCTGATTCTTCCTCCTTTAGCTCAAACTCTATCTTCTCAGGTTCCTTTGGTTGGACTTCATTTTTAATAACATATTTCACCTCTCTGAACACCACATCTCGATTGTACACAACCTTCCTTGTTACTGGGTTCCAAAGCTTATAACCCTTTAAACCATCCTTATATTCAATAAAGATGCACTTTTCAGATTTACTATCCAACTTGGTTCTTTTCACCTTTGTAACATGTACATATGCATCACATCCATATACCCTCAGATGTGAAAGAGAAGGCTTCTTAACAGTCCATACCTCTTTTGGAGTCTTATCTTCCAACGCTGATGAAGGTGATCTATTGACCAAGTAACATGCAGTCTCCACCGCCTCTGCCGAGAATTCTTGTCCTAACATGGCACCACTGAGCATGCTTCTTGCCCTTTCCATCAACGTCTTGTTCATTCTTTCTACAACTCCATTTTTCTGAGGTGTATATGGAGTAGTCTTTTGTCGTGCTATACCACACTTCTTACATAATTCTTCAAATTCCTTACTATAAAACTCTCCACAGTTATCTATCCTCAGCACCTTTATCTTATTCTCTGTCTGGTTTTCCACCAAAGCCTTAAATTCTTTAAACCTGTCAAAGACTTCGTATTTCTTCTTAAGGAAATATATCCATGTATTCCTTGAGAAATCATCTATAAATGATACATAGTACACAGACTTACCCAGTGATGGAACCTTCATAGGTCCAAACAAATCACTGTGCATAAGATCTAATATATGTTTCGCCCTCTTACCACCAGAGGGGAAACTCACCTGATTATGCTTCCCATATACACAATTTTCACAGAAGTCAAAATCCAGAGAGCTATTACTCATACCTACTGCCATAACTTTACCATGAAGTATTCGAAGGCCCTTCTCACCAATATGTCCAAGCCTTTTATGCCACAACATGGACTTCTCTCCTGAGACCACTAGAGTTTCTGCTCCACTTTTAGGAACAACAGAATTGTTGCACCTGTTACACTGTATTTTGTCACTGTCCCTGTTGCCCCTTCTCCCGTACATTGGAGGACCTATTCCGGGACCTGTGAGAAGTGACATAACTTGAAAACACCTGCATTGTATACCCTAGAGTATGTACTCCATATGCCTTGAAGACACCTTTTGCAAAATACCCAAAAATATAGCCATTTCTCCATTGGTGCTGTTCCACAATGTATCACTCGCGCCAATGGGGGAAATCCTCCAAAGAGGGCGCGCCAGCTGGCGCTCTGTCTCAGAGTCACACTAGCGCCAACCCAGTTGGGTAAATTATTTAACAAACAAACTTCCGAAGGTTCCTTCTACCCTATCCATGAACTGATTCCAGTTTGGGTTAGTTCAGTTGGGCTTCGAATCTCTCAAGGAGGGAAGTAGTTCTCCACCTCTCATGGAAGCTTCCTAATGATAAGGACAATCCCATGAATCAAGTGGATGGTCTTATCTACTCCTCCTACCTCTATATAAGATTGTTCTTTTCCCTTTGACAAGCTAGTTAGTAATTCTACTCTTCAAGCTCCCAAATCCAAGTCCCAAAGCCTGAGAATTTCTAAGCTCATGTTGCAAGAGGCCTTGTTCATCCCTATGAGGCTAAATATTTAAGGAGGAGATCCATGTCCAAGTAACCAAGGAGAGAGAGGCTTGTTCCCCATCCCCTACAAGCTTTGCAAGGCATGTGTTGCTGATCACCCAGCCAAAGGAGGATTTGACGTCAGAACTTGGTTGTATTCTCTTTTGTTTATCAATAATAATAGACGACTATCATTATGGTTTCACTCATGTGTCTTTATAATGATGTTTGAGTTGTATCCTTTCTGACTGATACATAGTTGCATTTCTTGGATTTTATGCTTGTATTTGTCTTGTTCTTTGCATGTGCAGGTGTCT
>APFE031515882.1:1187-15290 GCA_000404065.3 Pinus taeda
TTGTTGCCTTTCCCAAAGTGGTAGTTCTCAGATAGATCTTTCTAACGAGCTATCATACGCGTCAAACGGAGATCGTATGCCAAAGTTACGACCCCGGGAAATTGATGTACCAATTTATCCAAAACGGGGCCCACAATTTGGCGTTTCATCTTCTAAGGGTCGGTTTTGGAATGTGAAGGGTTTTCCATTGTTTCTCAACAATAAATAGGCCTTCGAGCCTCATTGTAACACAGTTCGGAACAGTTCAGAGGCATATAGCCACACATCTCTTCTCAGAGATAAGCTACCATCGCCCTAGCTGGTTTATTTCCAATTCTGGTTGTAAACAGATTTAAGTATTTTCCATTAATGAAATGAAGTGTTATTTCCGCTGCATCTTTGTGTACATGGTTATCTCTGTATTTTGTTGCGTTCCTGTTTAAATCCAAATCACATGAAGGAGATGACATAGGTAGAGCAAGAGGATATTCCTTCTATATTTCACGATGAAGACTCTTCTTTGGATGAGTCCATGGGGTCATACGCGGATGCCTCTGGGGAACATGAGCAGTCATGTGGAGTTGTTGACAGCAGGCCAAATTTACATTCATGTATGTATGGCGAGCAGTCAGTGGACCCTATGGGTGACATTCAGTATGATGAGTCACCAGTGATGATTCAACATGAGAAACATATAGTGGGAGTCAGCTGAGGAGGGTGGTATGCACAGTATGCATGATGAGCCTTTTGGGGAGAGCCAATTGGAGGTTCATGTTGAGCACATGATGAAGGAGGATGAGCAGACATCCTTGGAGCTATCCATTGATGGAGAGCAAGCAGATATACAGGTAGCTACCAGGGAGGTAGTATTTTCATATATTGGTCATGAGGGGACATTGGGACCTGACATGACAGTTTTGCAGGTGACGAGTGGACCGGTGGAGCATGAAGTTTCCGATCAGAGGAGGGAGGAGTTGTTGGAGATGGTGGTGCATTCATCTTTGGGCCTACCCATTGACGTGATGCAGATAGGTGTAGTGGCAACCAGTAGAGATGCAATATTTCCAGGCCGCAACCCTCTCCACAAGTATATAGAGAGGGCTTGCAGCACATCTTGCCCACTTTTGCCTATTATAGAGAGAGGGATAGGTTTCCTTACATAGATCTTGTTGATTGAGCAGGCAGAGCATCCGGAGTTGAGTAGGGACCCATATCAACCTAGTAGACTTGTTCCTTACACAAGTCTCCATGCATTAGATTGGCGAGAGATCATGAGTTGGTATCCTATTGATGGTGCGGCCTATTGTTGGTGCGGTATTCTTAGTTAGGGGCGTAGTAGAGTAGGGACCCTTAGACATGTCAGATACTACATGCCCCCAGCTGTCAATGGGATACAAGTTGACGGCTCTTCAACATTCCATCCTAGCATCAGGAGTGTGGGATTAGCATTAGACTGAGTCAGGGGTTGGACTGGAGAGAGGTACTGAGTTGGTATGCAGTTGATGAGGCAACATTCACAGTCGGAGCTATAGCATAACAGGAGCGATGGAGCATTGAAGCTTGTTCGTGGTGGTTGTATGGGATCTGGACATTGGGTCTCAATTGCATTGGGCCACCAAACTAGTCCATAGATTTGGATTTCTTAAGGGAAAGCAATATTTGGGCAGGAGGATTTGTCATGTTATTTTTTATGATTTCCCTTACAAAATGGTTAGGATGGACTTCCAGGGTTGGAGGCAACTAGGTCACAAGAGTTGGTTTACTCTATCGGTGGGCCCAGGGGCTTCTGGAGGGGATTTGAGGAGTTTTTATGAGGTTTGATGGCATTTTCTTGGTATATTCCATCATCTGCACAGTTTGCCTTTTGTTCCATTGCACTACAACAACTTTCAAAAAACAGAGTTATTAATGGGTCTGGCTCAACTAATTATGCTTAAGGTGGACTTCCAAGAGGAATACTTGATGGAACACCTTAGCGTAATAGCTCTTTGGAACCAGAACAAGAAGATCTATAGGATGGTATGGTTAGAAGTCGTTTTTAGTGGCATGTGGGGATATGGTCGCCAATTTAAAATTTCCCCTCATTAAAAAGATAATTTTAATTAAAATAAAAAGAGGGAAATGTGCTTAGTGATTAAAATAATAAGAGCTTATAGAGGGGTCCATCAGATCTATAAAAAGAGGAGGAGGAGGCCATTAGAGGACATCTTGGATTTGATATTTCTTCTAGTATGAGAGGTTGAGAACCCATACCTCTACCTCATTGGTAGCCCCAAGATGGAAACCCTTTGGTGATTTAGAGAGATTGGGCAAGCACCCATCTCCCCTTGGTGAATTCATCCAAAATTCAAAGGAGAGCTTAGCAGTGGCAGTTCAATTTAGTTTTGGTGGAGGGTCAGTGCAGCGTTGGAGCAGATTCTTGAGGTCAGTTTTGTCTTAGCTATATCAGTTGTTTTGGCATGTAAAACCCCAATTTATATATATTATAAATAAAGCTAAGATTTCCTTTTTCTCATTATTGTTATTTACAGTTCTATGTTATTAAATTTTACATGGCGATCTTCTGTTTATGAATGGAAATTTTATCTGAAATATTTCTGAGTTAAAATTTCAAGAAAACCCCAAATTTTTGCATTTGGAATATTACAGTCCTCTACAAACCCTCCAAATTTGAGGCTATTCCCGTGGCTAGTTTGAGAGAAATCTCAAGTCCTAGCTCCAAAATTGAGTATATGTTTAAACATCTTTGGTTAGGGGCATCCAAAGGTCATTTTCTCTTTAAAACTCAAAGGAAGTTAATCATTTGTTGTACCTTGTCATCCTTGCTTGACCTAGCAATCATATTGAAGATCATCCCTCTTTACAAGCCCTAGGCCTCGCTTGGATTCTCCCTAGGTCTCTCTAGTGGTATCAAATCTTCATTTGGTGATCGTCTCACAAAACCCTAAGAGATATCTTGCCTCCTTAGGAAGCCTTTGTTCTAGAAGTATCTCTTGTAATTGAATAACCTTTCTTCCTAGGTCTAGGTCTCCTCATAAGCCTTTCTTGGAGATCCATTAGCTTCCCTTTGAAGCAATTGAGCCATTATTTGAGCCTCTCCTTTGAATTGGCTTCGAAAATCACGTCTCACCTTGCCATTGATCCTATCATTCAAGTGATTTCCCCTATAGCAGAACTCTTCCCATCAGTGAAAGTCCGTGAAGAGTAGGGTACACTAACTAGGGTGACAGTGGGTCTTTGTCCCATTGTTATCATCTGGTCTAGTAGTTGTCCCTAAGGTACCCCTCCTAGTACCCTTGCTAGATTGAGTGGTAACATCTTTGGCGTCATTGCTAGGGAGGAAGCAGGTCTACCTTCCCTATGAATCATTGAGGAATTGATTCATTGACGACGTTATAAATATTCCTCTAGCGACTCCACAATCCTCACATGGAAATTGAAAACCCTTTCATTCTAACTTACCAACGAAGAGGTGATGAACCTCCTCATACTCCTTGATTTGATAAGGTTTCTAATAAAAGAGGCTTGATAAATACAAGGAAGAGTTTATCCATCCACTAAACTTTGATAATATACTAGGAGCATTTAAACATCCTCTCCCTTACCATTTGGAGTTACCAAAATTCTATGGAAAGGAAGAAGCGCAAGAGCATCTCACTCAATTTGAGTTCCTCATTAGTAACCCAAAGTATAAATAAGATGAATGCATGATCATGTTTGCCCTAACATTTTGAGGTAATGCTTGTATATGGTACAAATCCTTGAGTGTTTCCGCTATCTCATCTTGGAATGACTTTGTCACTAAGTTCAAAAGAATATGGTTCAAACTTCAAAGAAAAGGATGTTGTTGAGTTGTACAAATGCTTCCTCTCTAATAAAAGAGAAGAAGAAGAACATGTTAAAGAATTCAACCAGAGATTTAACACCCTTGTGCCCCTGATTCCTGAAGCACTTAGACCCCCAAATGAGGTAGTCCTCGTAGCATACTTTAATTCCTTTGGGAAGTTAGCGTTTGATGTTAGGAACAAGAAGTTGACTGATCTCTTTCAAGTACAAAACATCACTTTTGATCTTGATCAAGCCATGAAGGAAGCATCCACTAATATTGTGTGATTAGATGATCAAGATACTCCCATAAAAGAAAATCAACCATCTCCTAATGAAGACTAGGTGTTGCCACAAACCAAAAAGGTAAAAAAGAAAAGGCACAAGGAGGAACCTCCCAAGATTGTGGAATTATATCCTCCCATCATGGTCTTGGGTGTGAATGATCCTTTCTATATTGCTCTAAACATTGATGATTGTGTCTTGAGGAATTGTATCCTTGATTCCGGAGCTCCCACTAACATTATGCCCTTAATAATAATGCAAGACCTAGGACTCAAGATATCCAAGGGGTATTCAAGTAAGTATATCATTAATTCTAAAATAGTTGAAGTTCATGGGGTAATAGAAGGAAAGAGAGTATGTTTCCAAGGTCATCCTGAAAAAGAAATAATCATGAATATACTCGTTGTTCAAACTCCTTCCTCATGGGGAATAATTTTATCTAACCAATTAGTGCAAGAACTAAAAATCACCACTAAGAAAAACAAGTCTAGTATATACCTTACTGTGGGAGAAAATACTCATGCCATCATATATGAACACGATTTTACTATCCCTATGATCACTTGCTCATGGGAATTTGATGAGGAGTTGAGGGAGGAGGATTATGAATTCCATAAATGAGGATATTCAAGAATGAGCCTTTTGAAACACTTGTGCCCCGTGGGATTTTGGAATCTGGATAATGTATTTTGATGGGCTGACTTGAAGGTTGGTTCTAGGGTCAACATATTTCTCATTTCCCCATCCGAAACCTATATATGTTTTCCTTAAAGCTCCAATTTCAGTGTACTAACAACCTGGCCAAATATGAAGCTCTCTTCTTGGGACTAGAGGCTGCTCAATCAAAGAAAATTCAACGATTGATTGTCATGGGTAAATCGACCTAATTGTCTTGTAGGTGAGGGGGGCCTTTAGTACAAAACATGAAAGGTTAAAACACTACAAAGAAAGGGTTACTAATATGGTTAAGGGTTTCCAAGAGGTTTCGTTTTGAGCTATCCCTCGATGCCTTAATTCCATTGTCGATACCTTAGTCGTGGCAGCATCAAGTTCCCAATGCATTGATGAAAATATTTCTAAATTAGGAAGATGCGTTGTACACACCATACCTTGACCTTCCATTCCTAATTACAATGAGCACTCGCATGTATTCAAAAGTGACAGCAAGATAAATAACTTCCTCCAAAACCATGATGAGTCATATACCCATGAGGAGGATTTGGTCAATGAGCAACACTTCAATAGGGATGACCACAACATAGCCAAACCTGAAGATCACAATTCACCGGATACGATGGACCTTAATCTAGGAACAACATCTTCCCCACAGAGGATCAAGATTGGAAAAGGATTGGCTAAGGAAGAAAGGGATGAGCTTGAACGATTGTTGAGGGAATTCAAAGATTTGTTTGCTTGGCCTTGTGATGATTTCAAAGCATATAGCCCAAATATTATACAACACATTATCCCTCTTAAGGAAGGGGCCAAGCCAATGAGGCATAAATTGAGACGAATGAATCTTGAGCTTGACCCTTAGTTAAAGAAGAGCTTCAAAAGATGGTTGATGCAGGTATCATTTCCCCTGTTCATCATTGTTCCTAGATTTCTAATCTTGTGATTACCCAAAAGAAGACTGGCACCATTAGGATGTGTATTGACTTTAGGGATATTAACCAAGTGTGTTTAAAAGACAATTACCCATTACCAAATATGGAAAGCTTGTTGCAAAGAATAACAAGTTCCCAAATGATGTCATTTTTGGATGGTTTCTCCGAGTATAATGAGGTTGTTGTAAAAGAGGAAGATTGTTTAAAAACTGCATTCACCACTCCATGGGGGATTTATATGTATCTTAGAATGCCATTTGGCTTACTCGACATCGGTTCTACTTTTCAAAAGGCCATGGATTTTTCTTTTAGAGACCTTATACGGAAAATCATGGAAATATACCTATACGACTTAACCATGGCTTCCAAAGAGAGGAAAGATCACTACAAGCATCTGAGAAATGCAGGCAATATAACATATCTCTTAACCCTAAGAAATCCATTTTAAGGGTCGATCAAGGAAAATTGTTGGGTCATGTGGTATCTAAAGAAGGAATTAGTATTGACCCAAAGAGAATTGAAGTAATTAAGAAAATACCTCCCCCCAAGGACAAAGGATCCTTAAGATCATTCTTTGGCAATATCAATTTCGTAAGAAGATTCATGCCAAACTTTACAGAGATCGTTAAACCAATGAATGACTTGTTGAAAAAGGATGCTTCCTGCATATGGGATACTACGAAAAATAGATCTTTCAAGGAAATCAAAAAAAGAATTGCTTCTACCCTTGGATAACCATGAACCTACTTGAAGAAACAAAATCAAGCTATTCAGAATAGAATTAGAGGTGATAGAAACAACGATCTTAGCATGCAAAATATTCTAGCAATTAAATTCCGAAAGATATAAATACGATGAAGAACTATGAAATTTAAATGCTAGGCAATTCAAAATCCTAGAATGAAAATGGTTTTTCTTTAATGACCCACATCTAGAAAAAAAAATTGTTCTCCTATAGTCAATCTTTAATGACAATTTAAAAGATTATTAAGCGATTATTAAGCTTGTTTAAATATAGAGAAAAAATGTCAATACCACAAATTTTTTCCTTTAAATTTTACCCTTAACACAAAAAGACACCAAGAAGGAACTTTGATTTAAAATTCAATTATTCCTTAGGCAAATTTTTAATGTGTTAAGCTTATGAAGCAAATTTAATGTGGTAAATGATCAATTAAATTTTTTAATGTGACAAATGTAAAAAAAAAACAAAAGACTCAAATCTTACCCTCCAGGACCTAGATCTAGCTTCAAATAAAAATTCTCCTTCATATCTGCACCTAGAAAAAAAAACAAAACACCCAAATGATATATACAATGATAAATCTAAAAACCCCGATAAACCCTTGTTAGATAATTACAATATTTACAGACTGAAAGCTCTAAATAGCCAAATCTACCAGTATGCTGCAAATAAATTGAATTCTTTTTAATTTTAAATGGAGGTACTAGCTTAAAACCCTCATGCATCCACAAAACAACAATCTTATGATAAGCCTTGAGATTAGATAAATGGGCTCTTCAGAAAATGCAGATTGAGAGTTGGCTAGTCCAACTGAAGACTATCCCCTAACGTTCGATATTTTCTCAAGATTTCCCTACAAAACTTGATCCAGCCATTAAAAATAGTGAAAAGAAACAATAATTAAATTAAGACAGAATAGAGATACCTGCTATTATGTTTGAAATTAAAATTACTATTTAAAATCCTGGAAACTGAACAAGATACATGTGCTCAGATCACTCCTAAAAAAACTATCATCAATGGCTTCAGAAAAATTTAAGCATGGAATAAAAAAAACATCTTACAGCATGCCCATGAAGAGTAACACCACCGGATCTTAATCCCAAAGTCTTTCTTTATAATCCAGAAAAATATTACACAAGAGCTTCTTACTTAGCACACGACTCAGAGATCGGATAGATCGGCTGACAAATGACCTCCTATTTAAAGATAAATCCTCCAATGACTAGTTCGAGTGATCCTCGTCAAAGTAATCTCGATCGTTGATAGAGATAAAAATATCTTTTAACCTCATCCGTCAAAATATTGTATTTTGAGGAAATTCGAATTTTTCATTCAAATGCACTTTAATTAACTCATAAATAGAAATTTTGAGTTAATTTCCCCAAAAATTTGACTTTCACTTAACCCCTGGGGATCAAAGGTTTAAAATTTATCAAGATAATTAATTTACCTTAGTCCTGGGACCTCTTAAAATTTAATTTTTTTGGACTGACGAATTTTTCCTTTGGAGAATTTAAATTTACCTAATACTTAGAATTAATTAAATTTTTGGCTTAAGATTTCAAATAATTTTGGGCCAGAAAATTTAATTAATTAACCTATGAAGGGATAAATTATTTTTCCAACCCTCAAATGTTTAGCCATGGTTTTCTAGCTATGAGGGACCATGCGCTTTACATCAAGATTTACACATTTTTACACCATAAAGGGGGAAAACCCATTTGTTACAAACCCTCACAAACTACCCATTTCTGCGACACAAGTATAATCTAGCAGACCAAGCAAGTTCTAATAAAATAGTCTAACCAAATAGTTAGGATTATTCCCAAATTACTTTTACATAGACTCGATCTAGAACACTAGGACATGCCTAAGGTCCTAGCGACAAAATCCATTACATCTTTGGGGTAAGACTGGAGGGAAAAACTTTGCTAACCATCCGAAAATGGATCAGTGAGATAAAAAACCTCCCTGAATGGAGATCGTCACTAGAAAGGTAGGTTTACCTAGGTTGTTACATACACAACACGGTTCTACTGAGATTATTTACACAATATACATGCAGAATGGGTTTACATTATATCATGGTAACCAGTTGATGATGATAGCTAGACAACATAGACACATCGATCAGGTTATATCCCTTTTGCGAAAAAGGGGGTGTACTACTATGGGGTCGTTTACACGAAGTGGTCAACACCTACCAAGAAAGCAACCGATCAAGTGGTCATGGATTTCCTTGAGGAAAGAATTATTACCAAGTTTGGTGTCCCCGCCAAGATTGTGACTAATAATGCAAATGCATTCAATTCTATGGCCTTAACTTCCCTTTGTAAAAAATATGGAATAATTGTGAAAATTCAAGAATCCCACCCGAATCTACTACTGCACCAACTGATTAAATTTCTCCTATTTGTTAATTACTTAAACAAATTATTTATTGCTTCCTACAGATCTGAAAATATCGAAGCTAATACAACTGCAACCTTCACTTAATTAATTAATTTTCCCAAAACAAGAACAAAACAAGAGAGAAAGTTATACACAATATTTTTTGAACAAATGTCCCTGGAAAAACCCAATGTGGGAAAACCGGTGCAGTAGATCTGAGGGTTTTTATTATTATGTAGTAATTTTCTGAATACAACTCCGGATGCCCTCCCGGCAATCCAATTATAGAGAAATAAACTAGCAGAAGAAACCTATGAGATTACCTCACTCTACCCAGTAAGTCCTGGTTGATCCTGCAACTGAACCAACGTGTCCCCAGCTATCTCTGCGCTACCCCTACGTGGGCCCTGCATTAGCCTCAACACTCTGCATCAGCTCTGCGCTGGGTCTATTTTCTCTCTCGAAGCTCTGACATCAACCCTCCTGGCTCAGACGTCAAACCCTCCATCAAATTTCAGACTTCTGCTGGGAGGACTGTGTTGCCTCTGCGTGAGCCCTTCTGGCTCAACGTCAACCCCTCCTGGCTCCTACGTTGTCTCCTTTTGGTGATTCTCTGCCTCCCTATTGCGTATTCTGGATCAAGAGAAGATTCTCCAACCAAATTATCCCTACCCCTCACTGCACAAGCTCACTATCAAAATTCTCCCAACAACTGCTCTGCTTCAGAAAATCGAACTTCTGAACTCTCTTTGTGTCTTCCAAGTGACCCTCAAACCTCCTTCAATAATCTCCTCGTTGATATTCAACAACCCATATTAGAAGCTAATCAATGGCTAAGATCATTTCTTCTTGATCCTCGTCTTCTTCTAGAAGTTACACCCACAGTTTATATTAATACCCTTTAATTATTTTATTTTCCTAAGTTTAGACTTAGGGTCCCTTTAAAAATAATTAATTATTTTAATACAACTGTTTCTGGGTGGAATTTCCCAAAACGCTTTCTGGATTCTTTGGAATACATGTGCCTAAGCCTCTCTGCAAAATTTGAGACTTAGAGCACATCCAATGCTACCAAAAATCAACACTCCCTCCTAGTAAGGAATGTGCTCTAGCAATGCCTTCAATCTAAAGCATCACACTAAGTTCATAAGATCGTCCTCTGCGCTGCTAATATCTGACATTTGGTCCATCAACTATTGCGCAAATGCACTGTCGCTGACCTTGCCACTGTTAACACTGCGTCTGTACTGTAACTCCCTCTGAAATTTTGCATCCGTGCTATTGCTAGCACTGCCACCGCCAACTGCCACTGCACTACAAACTGTTGCTACTACTCAATCAACAACGGAAAAACATTCCAAATTACTGAACTAACTGTGTTTAGTATGATACCATGTGAATGTTGGAGCTTGATTGTTGCTAGTCGCTGCGCTGGCCCTCTAAATCTACCGCATTGCTATTGACTACTGCCAACTCTACTCTACGTTGCTCAGTCTCTGGCGCTCCTAGCCACTACAACTGTCTCTCCGACACTCCTCACACCATCAAACACTAGTCCATCCTACTACTTCTGATCTGGGCTCTCGTAGCAAGGAATTGATCCAAGAGGTGGGCTCCTCAAAGATCCTACCCATCTATATCTCTTTCGAATTATAGCTCCAAATCAGCGCACCACCCTCCTGGAGGTATCTCAGCTATCAGGGCAAACTCCTCCTCGATCTTCGCAGGTGCAGCCTTCAGATCGTGCTTCTCATCTTTGTCCTTCTTTTTGAGAGGACATTGTGTAGCGTAGTGACCCATCTCACCACACCTGAAGCACTTTATCTTCGAGACATCCTTCTTCCACCTCCGCTGCTCCTGTTGCCCCTTAGATCCAGTGGCTGCATTCTCCTCCTCCTCCTTGGGCTTCGACCCACTGTTGCTGCTTCCATCAAGTTTACACTTGACTAACTCTCTCTTCAGCGCCTCTTGCTTGAGAGCTGCCCACATCTCATCCCAATTCGGAAATGTTGCCCTACCCAGGATACTCTAGACAAAGACTTGCCACTCATCTGAGAGAGAATTGAGGGCCAGTCTAACCAACTTTGAGTCTCGAGGTGTAGACTCCACAACAGATAACTCATCACGAGTCTACTGAAGCTTCCTGAGGAATGGATCCACATGCTCCCCCTTTTGCATCTGAGCAAATATCAGTTTATGCTCAAGGTTATTCTTCCACTACTCGGAAGATCCCTAATACAGCGTAGACAGCGCATCCCGCATCTCCTTAGCAGTCCTTCTACTAGCGATGTTGCAGACAACATGATCCTTCACTCTATCGAGGATCATTCTTTTTGCCTTCACCAGATCGGCCTTATATTTCTTCAACAAATCTGCATCAGCAAGCACAACCACCACGTTGTCGACATATGTCTTGAGAGCATGCTAATCTAGAAGGAATGACATTCTAGCCTTCTAGATTACATAGTTGGATGTTTCGTCCAACCTATCCTGACCTCTCAAGCCATTGGTCGCCATTTCTGCCACAAAAACTATCGAATGACCTCCTATCTCCTTTGCTGGAACTTGTAGATCTACCCCTCTCCACTGCTGCTCAACAAGTGAGAATTCAGACTCCTTTATTGGAAGTCCTTTGAGGAAGAAATTCCCTCAACCGTGCTTCTTCCTTCTAATCTGACGTCTTTTTGCCCAGCAAAACAACCTACAGAAAAGATTGCATCCCACCAGCTTCTCCTTACGCTGAGGCTTCAGTGCTACTCCCTCTGCCACGGCAAGATCTCAATCTGGTAGCATTTCTCTCTATCGACTCACTCAGAGAGAGACTGCCTCGAAATTCATCCCTCCGGCTAGGGCTGCACAAATCCTTTGGGGTTTCGAACAACTGCCTCCTGCAGCTTTTTCGATCTCCCTCCTCTGCTCAACGTTGGGTTATCTGGCACTGTTCTTCTTGCTTCACCTACACTGCTTTGATACCATGTGAAAATTCGAGAATACCATCCGAATCTACTACTGCAACCACTGATTAAACTTTTCTTATTTGTTAATTACTGAAACAAATTATTTATTGCTTCCTACAGCAAATATCGAAGCTAATACTATTGCAACCTTCACTTAATTAATTAATTTGCCTAAAACAAGAACAAAACAATAGAGAAAGATATACACAAGTGACAGTATTTTTTGGACAAATGTCCCCGGAAAAACCCAATGTGAGAAAACCGGTGCAATAGATCTGAGGGTTTTTATTATTATGCAGTGATTTTCTGAATACAACTTTAGATGCCCTCCCGGCAATCCAGTTACAAAGAAATAAACTGGCATAAGAAATCTGTGAGATTACCTCACTCTACCCGACAAGTTTTGGCTGATCTAACAACTGAACCAACGTGTCCCCAACTATCTCTGCACTGCCCCTGCGTGGGCCCTGTGTCAGCCTCTAGGCTTTACGTCAGCGCTGCGTTGGGTCTATTTTCTCTCTCAGAGCTCTGACATCAACCCTTTCGGCTCAGACGTCAAACCATCCTGCAAATTCGGACTTCTGCTGGGAGAACTGTGTTGCCTCTAGGTGAGCCCTTCTGGGTCGACGTCAACCCCTCCTAGTTCCTGCGCTTCCTCCTCCTGGTGTCTCTCCAACCAAATTATCCTTTCCCCTCACTGCACAAGCTCACTTTTGAAATTCTCCCTACAGCTACTCTGCTTTAGAAAATCGAACTTCTAAATTCTTTGTGTGTCTTCCAAATGACCCTCAAACCTCCTTAAATAATCTCCTCGTTGATATTCAACAACCCAGATTAAAAGCAAATGGCTAAGATCATCTCTTCTTGATCCTCGTCTTCTTCTAGAAGTTACACCCACAGTTCATATTAATACCCTTTAATTATTTTATTTTCCTAAGTTTAGACTGAAGGTCCTGTTGACTACTGGAGTAGCACCTGATGATTATGTGAAGACTCAATGCCCAAGGATGATCCAGAGGACACTTGTACCATCAGATGTCATCAGTCAACAGAGTTTTTTAACTCTACTTCTATCTTCTCATCATCTTTCTTCTTTGTACCCAGATTTCCACACCCTGCGGGGAATTGTAATAAGTGATGCTAGTATGAGGATTTTCTTGAATTTGTAACAGGCCTAGGATGTGGGACTCGATCAGCAAACGAGTACACCTTGGAGTGTTTTTTTTATCCGGTTAATTATCCCTTATTTTTCAGAGGCGGATAATTCTCTGGATTTTTTCACTCATTTTTACCCCAAAGCCGAGGTGACGGTTTGAAGATTGAGCCCCTGACACATCTTAGTGTCTAGGGTCGATGTATATTACCATACTAGATCACACAAAAAGTTTCGTGGAATTTGGCTAGGTCTAAGTAGGATTTTTAATAGTTAAAAATTTCCCGCAAAACGGGATTTTTTAATTATTTTCTATGTAATGGCATAAATAAGTGGCCTTAGGAAATGTCTAGGGCGTATGACTACTCGAAATTCATCCTCAGAGGCCCAGCATTATCCTAGAGCCTACTTTGGGGGTCAAAAAATGACTTAGAGTCCCTCAAAAGCCGATTTTTCAAGTGACAGTGGCAAAAATGAAGAAAAAATTCAAAAAAATGAATAATTAGAAAATTTTATAAATTTTTCCAAAGTCAAAATAAGTCAAATTTTGACATGGAAATTATGCAGAGAATCAAGGGTGATGTGGCAAGCACGTGGGACATCAAAGAAAGAACCTATGGACCTGCTTGTGAGTAGGCAGGTTCTCATGATGGATTTCACCGAAGACATCTGATGCCATGGGGAATTTTTTTTTGTATCATATTTCTAACCCTATCTCGTGTCATTTTTGTTTAATTAGTTTTATTTCATTAATAAATTGTCATTTATGCTCTTAGAATAAATTTCCATTTTTTCGTTTCTGTACTCTATTTCATTTGATGATATTTTGAATGGATACTGCTGATATATGTCTTTTGTCGGTGGATGCAGATTCCAGGTTCTTGCACACTATCACTTCATATCTAGTATGCATCCCCATATGGAGCCAAATGTTGACTACTGGAGTAGCACCTGATGATTATGTGAAAACTCCATGCCCAAGGATGATCCAGAGGACACTTGTACCATCAGATGTCATCAGTGAACAGAGTTTTTTAACTCTCCTTCTATCTTCTCATCATCTTTCTTCTTTGTACCTAGATTCCACACCCTGCGGGGAATTGTAATAAGTGATGCTAGTATGATGAGTTTCTTGAATTTGTAACAGGCCTAGGATGT